>CAIGQQ010029897.1:81475-103397 GCA_903798035.1 Danio albolineatus | reverse complement strand
ATATATATATATATATATATATATTCATACAGTATGTTCTGTTTGACAGATTAGCCATTTTGCTACTTGTGCCTGCCTGAGCAATAGAAAGCAGTTTCCATCTTTCTTCAGAACTATTCCAAGTGATTACTACCAAAGCAGAGCGCTGGCACAGTTAGTCAAACACTTTGGGTGGACCTGGATTGGAGCAGTTAGAAGCGACAATGACTATGGAAACAATGGCATGGCAACATTTGTAGAGGTAGCTGAGAAAGAAGGAGTGTGCATTGAGTATTCAGAAGCCATATCAAGGACAAATTCCAAAGAAAAGATTTCCAAGGTTGTTGAAGTAATTAAAAAAGGCACCGCTAAAGTTGTCATGGCTTTTCTGGCACAGGGTGAAATGGATGTGTTACTGGAAGAGCTTATCAGGCAAAATGTCATTGGGCTACAGTGGGTAGGCAGTGAATCTTGGATTACATCAAGTTACTTGGCAACTGAAAGAGTTTCAAACATCCTTAGTGGTGCAATTGGCTTTACAATTATCAAGTCACAAATTCCAGGCCTGAAAGAATTCCTAATTAAAGTCGTTCCGTCCCAGAACCTTTCAAATGCTCTTCTGGGGGAATTTTGGGAGATGGTGTTTGGTTGTTGTCTCTCTCCTACAGTCTGCCCTACTTCTGAGCATGCAACATTTTGTGATGGATCTGAAAATCTGAGCAATGTCAGTAATGCGTACACAGACGTATCTGAGCTAAGAATTTCAAATAATGTTTATAAGGCAGTCTATGCTATAGCTTATGCACTGCATAACACAATAGCTTGCAAGACCTCAAATGATGGAAATGAAAACATAACATGTGGAGATATGGATATATTAGTTTCCAGCCAAGTAAGTGATTTTTGTAAACCTATTTAGAATATTATGAAATATCTAACACATTATAACAAAGTAAATACAATTATAATAATAAAATCACAGGTCCTACATTCACTTCAAAATGTGAATTTCACAATGGACTCAGGTGAGACAGTGTACTTTGACAAAAATGGGGATCCTACAGCAAGATATGACCTAGTAAACTGGCAGAAAAATGGAGCAGGAGAAACAAAGTTCATCACTGTAGGGCAATATGATGCCTCGCTATCCAGTGAACAGCAGTTTGTCATTAATTCTTTCGATATAATTTGGTCAGGAGACAGTCCCATGGTATGTACATAGTAAATGCATTATGTTCAAGTCAATACAAATGAAAAATAAGAAAAAGTAGTGCAACAAAGTAAGAATGTGTGAACATGACAGAAACCAATCTCAGTGTGCAGTGAGAGCTGCCAGCCAGGATTCAGGCAAGCTGTGATAAAAGGAAGACCAGTATGCTGCTTTGAATGTTTGCAGTGCCCATCTGGAGAAATTACCAATACTACTGGTGAGACAACTAGTAACTTGATTTAAAAAAAAAAAAAACACACAAACACCATTTACTGTCTAGATTTACATTTGTTGTGGTGTATAACAGCATTTTTAACATTTCCTCAATCATACCAGAGAATGATGCATGTTTGTTATTAATCTCTTTATTTTTGTATTTTTAGATTCTGCTGAATGCATCAAATGTCCATTAGAATATTGGTCAAATAAAAACCACAGCATCTGTGTTCTCAAAAAGGTGGAATTCATTTCATTTGAGGAAAACATGGGAATACTTTTGACTGCATTCTCATTAACTGGGGTTTCTTTAACAATCGCAGTTGCAGTTGTGTTTTACCAATTTATAGACACACCTCTTGTGAAGGCCAGCAATACAGAACTGAGCTTTTTGTTGCTATTTTCATTGTCTCTGTGCTTTCTCTGTTCACTTACTTTCATTGGTCGGCCCACTGAGTGGTCCTGTATGTTGCGTCACTCATCATTTGGGGTCACTTTTGCTCTTTGTATGTCTTGTGTTCTGACAAGGACAATAGCCGTGGTAATGGCCTTCAAGACCACAGTGCCTGGTTCAGGGGTTCCTCACTGTTCATTACCATTACAAAGAATTAGTGTTTTCTGTTGCACTGTTTTTCAGGTGATGATATGTGTCCTGTGGCTGGCACTAGCCCGCCCAATGCCATATAAAAATAGCTTGTATTCATTAGATAAAATTATACTTGAATGTGATCTAGGTTCGGCTATAGGGTTCTGGGCTGTGCTGGGTTATATTGGATTGTTATCGGTGCTGTGTTTCTTTTTGGCTTTTCTGGCTAGAAAACTGCCTGATAATTTCAATGAAGCCAAATTTATCACATTCAGTATGGTCATATTCTGTGCTGTTTGGATCACCTTTATACCAGCATATGTCAGTTCACATGGAAAACTTACAGTAGCTGTTGAAATATTTGCCATTTTAGCTTCTTCATTTGGTTTGTTGTTCTGTATATTTACACCAAAATGCTGCATTATCATATTCAAGCCAGAACAAAACACAAGGAAACATATTATGGGCAAAACTTTACAGTAAATCACAATAAACTCATACTGTTTCAAGTACTATATATATAGGGAGTTATGATTTTGACATTGCTGTAGTCATTATGAAAACATAAAACGTGAAGAAAACTTTTAGTTTTATTGCTACAGCTTTCTACTATTGTAAAGCTTGAAATCTGCAAAACATAAGCATTACAATATACAGCAAAACTGTTTTAAATTGTTCATTTGACGAAAAAGCCTAATTATTATTCACAATAGACATAAACAGATCCAAAATACACAAACATACTCTGCATAGCTATTATTAGTTGTGATAAATAAAATACATAAGTAATATTGAAATGAACATGTTGTTTAGACCTCTTTCTGGTGATACATATTTGTTCCTAATCTAGTGAACTGACAAATGTCCAAATGTCTAGATGAGGCCTATTGAAGTTACTGCAGCTGACTAATGGACTGTAATCAAGAATCAGGGCCAGCCCTGTACATTTGGGGGCCCTAAGCAGAATAATATTGTGACCTTGCTTTAAATAGTGGAGTATTGCCATTGAAAACAATGATTTCATTGCTTATTAAATACAGTCAATGACATGGAAAAGCCTGATTTCTTCTACTTAATAACTGTCTGAATGACTTGGACATTTTAAAACAGCTCTGTTTTGTCAACTAGCAGCTTCACAAATGAAGAATTAAACAATCTTGAATAAAAGGACCAGTGATTCCTACTTTGTATCCTTCTGGAGTGTTTAAAATATATTCTATTAATTTGGCAAACAGATTGAAAAACTCTATAAAAGATTCTAGGTTGAGATTTTTTTTTTCTTCATTGCCCTGCAATGAAATGACACTGGACAATAATTAGCCAAAATCGAAAATGCATTACTTAGTAATAAAAATATACATTCTGATCTCATTGAGAACTCAAAAAACCACAACAAAACAATTAACACTAATGCAAAGTTAATATCCAAACCCAAACTTTATTTGTCTCCTTCCCTGTTCCACACATTTGAGATGCAGGACCAGAGCTTATATTAAACTATGCTTAATTCAATTAGGACATAACATTTATAAACATGTGGCGCCACGGTGGCCTAGTGGGTAGCACGTTCGCCTCACAGCAAGAAAGTCGTTGGTTCGAACCTCGGCTTGGTCAGTTGGCATTTCTGTGTGGAGTTTGCATGTTCTCCCCGTGGTTGCGTGGGTTTCCTCCGGGTGCTCCGGTTTCCCCCACAAGTCCAAAGACATGCGGTACAGGTGAATTGGGTAAGCTAAATTGTCCGTATAGTGTATGAGAATGTGTGGATGTTTCCCAGAGATGGGTTGTGGCTGGAAGGGCATCCACTGCGTAAAAAATATGCTGGATAAGTTGGCGGATCATTCCGCTGTGGTGACCCCGGATTAATAAAGGGACTAAGCTGAAAAGAAAATGAATGAATGAATTTATAAACATGTCTCAGAAAAAAGAAAAGAAAAAAAAAACATTACCAGTTTGCAAAATATGTCAATGAAAGACACTCCAGTACTATTGCATTTCAGTAAAATGTGTTTTAGACTAAAAAATGGGTCTAAAACCAGGGAAAAATAAAATGTTTAGTATAAGTAGATGACGTTTACTAATCGGTAATTGCCTATTTTCAATAAATGTGCTACTAGATTATGTCTTTAACGTTATCATTAGCACTTATAAGTGATGCTAAAAATGTTTTGTTTTTTTCCAATTCCCAAAATAAATCACGTATGTAATGGGGCAGGCAATGAAGCAAAGGCCATGGCTGCATCCATGCACGCTCTTTTGGTGACCTTGAAAGAACAAACTCGAACCACGAGAACACAGAACGTATATGAGAAATGAGATGCAGCGAGCTTCCTGTTGATCACATGACCTTCACATGACCTTAAACATTTTAAACTTTAAGAAAATTGTGATTTAAAAATTTTCTTTTCAGTGAGGAAATTACTAAAGTACTAAAGCACTATCAATGAAGATAACTTCATTCATTCATTTTCTTTTCGGCTTTGTCCCTTAATCAATCCAGGGTCGCCACAGCGGAATGAACTGCCAACTTATCCAGCATTTGTTTTACACAGCAGATGCCCTTCCAGCTGCAACCCATCTCTGGGAAACATCCATACACACTCATACACTACGGACAATTTAGCTTACCCAATTCACCTGTACCACGTCTTTGGACTTGTGGGGGAAACCGGAGCACCCAGAGGAAACCCACGCAACCACGGGGAGAACATGCAAACTCCACACAGAAATGCCAACTGACCCAGCCGAGGCTCGAACCAGCAACCTTCTTGCTGTGAGGCGAACGTGCTACTCACTACGCCACCGTGGCACCATGTGAAGACATCTTGTAAAATGCAAATAAAAACGATTTCAGCAAGGAAACGGCTTGCACCACAGGTGGGTTTTTGGGCCCCCTAGTGGTGGTGGGGCCCTAAGCAGCCACTTTGTTCGCTTTTAGGGAGGGCCGGCAATGTCAAGAATGGACTGGAAATGTCAAATAAGAGGACTCTAGGCACATCACTTATAACTGACATATTAGAATATTGACATCATTAATTTTGTCATATTTTTACATGGATTAAGAATAAATTATGCAAACTAATTATGAAGACTAAATATAAAAAGTCACCCATGCACTCAGGAACATTTACACTGCATTGTCCACAGCTGCATGGTGTCAGTATAACTATGAACAAGGATGTTCAACACACAAGAGTGTGTTGCTGGATGTTAAATCATGTTCATTTTATGAAGTAATTCATGGGAATGTGTTGTTACAGTGCGACACATAAAGTTGTTTTATTTTCATCAACTGTGACCCAAACATTAGGCTATCAAATACCCTCATGCAAGTCTCTGGTCTTCATCCTAATCCAGGAACGACCAAAGAGTAAATTTCCACTGCCTTCCAAGAAAAAAAAAATGTTAACATAGAATTTAGTCCTTAATCAAACTGGTCACTCCCCTGCAGCATTGCAGCATACCTGTAGATGGAGCACAGACATGGCAGACAAGCAGCAAAGAGCAGCAGCTGTTAAATTGGTTCTGTTAAATTACCAACACCATACCATGGCAATAAAAGGGACAAAAATGATGATGAAATACATACATTGAATATTCATTCATTCATTTTCTTGTCAGCTTAGTCCCTTTATTAATCTGGGGTCGCCACAGCAGAATGATCCGCCAACTTATCCAGCATTTATTTTACGCAGCGGATGCCCTTCCAGCTGCAACCCATCTCTGGGAAACATCCATACACACTCATTCGCACTCACACACTATGGACAATTTTAGCCTACCCAATTCACCTATACCACATGTCTTTGGACTGTGGGGGAAACCGGAGCACCCAGAGGAAACCCACGCAACCACGGGGAGAACATGCAAACTCCACACAGAAATGCGAACTGACCCAGCCGAGGCTCAAACCAGCGACCTTCTTGCTGTGAGGCGAATGTGCTACTCACTACGCCACCGTGGCGCCCTACATTGAATATGTAGAATTAAAAAACACTTACAATACATACTTACAGGCATACAATACAATATTCCATTGGAGATTTCCTCCCAAAGGAGGACGTATAACAGATTAATGAAACAATATAAATCCATAATCCAATCCTCGCCCACCCATACAAGCCTTAAAACATATTTCTACAAAGATGCCTGCTAGTGCTCTGACGCACACGTCTATGGCTAGAGTAGATACCTGCATGGAAGCAGTGAGCGCCACAGCCTTTACTAAAGTGGATCTAGAAGTTGTGTCTAGAAATCACCTTTTGATTTAAGTATTGAGTAGCTGAATTTCCAGTGCCCTTTCTCCAAACAGTAGTTACAAGTGGAGTCATACATAAATGATGGACTATTAAGAAATGCTTTATTTGATTTAGAGAAACAGATGGTGCAGTCACTAGTGCAGAAGGGCATTCACATATGAACCCATCCACACGAGACTTAAGAATGTATTCCTACTCGTCGGCCAGCAGCGATGCCTGGGGAGCCTTCGTAACATTGCAATGTCATAACATCTGCTAACATTCATTCATTTTCTTTTCGGCTTAGTCCCTTTATTGATATGGGGTCACCACAGCGGAATGAACTGCCAACTTATCCAGCACATGTTTTATGCAGCGGATGCCCTTCCAGCTGCAACCCATCTCTGGGAAACATCTATACACTCTCATTCACACATCCTGTATACACTACAGACAATTTAGTCTACCCAATTCACCTGTACCGCATGTCTTTGGACTGTGGGGGAAACCGAAGCACCCGGAGGAAACCCACGCGAATCCAGGGAGAACATGCAAACTCCACACAGAAACGCCAACTGACCCAGCTGAGGCTCGAACCAGCAACCTTGCTGTAAGGTGACAGCACTACCTACTGCGCCACTGCATTGCCACATCTGCCAACATTTACTGAAATTAGTCTGCAAAGTTAGGTCTCTAGCAAATTCAACATGTTTTTGGGTTGATTAAAACTGCTGGCGATAACTTTCAAAAACAATCATGAACCTTTACAACTGCCAACTTACCATTCTCATGAATTTTACTCTCTGCAGCCCTTAAAGAAGAATAAGCTTCCTTAGTCAGATCGCACTGGATGAGCAGAGTGTATGCAATATCAGTCCATTGCTAGGGTGCCTTAAAACTTGTTGAAAGGAGGAAGCAAATTCAAATAATTAGCTACCCCCATCGGTTTACAACATACTAATGCCCTGTGTTTCTGCGCTTGATTGGTCATAATGGTCAGGAATATTGGACCATTATTGTCTTTTTAGCTTATAAGTAGAGGACAGAAACTAGCAGACAGTAATGTGTGAATTATGGAGCGGGCTTAATCTAAAAAAAAAACATCAGTATTTTTAGTAAGTGTACTTTATTTTTGCTTTTAATCTTGCCATAATAAAAAATAATAATTGTAGAGCAACCCATGTTCTGTTGTCATTAATATTTAACTTTAATAGGTAGAACTGTTCGAGACATAAACAAAAGCAAGTGACACATCAAAGTTTGATTTAAAAATCTTTGAATGGTTATAAAAAATATGTATAATCATTATAATGAATTATACAAATAATAAAAAAAATAATTAGTTTAAAAATCTTGAACAATATTAATGATATGACGTAGTTCTGGAAACTTCCTACTTCTGTTCATCCATCTGACCTGTTTATCCGTTCTTATGACAGCCCACTGTCTCAATGGCGAACGGATCAAGAAAAAAAAACTTATCCTTTTTTTGTGAGGTGCCCACACAGTCAGAGGTATGCGAGGCAGCGCCAGGCGAAAGTATAAATCAGCCTTAAGATGTTTGTTTGTTTTTTCTGTAGTTCAATGGTGCATCTAACCTGTCTTTAGTACTTTTCAATTTGGATACAATTATGATTTATGTTTTTGATATTGTGATATGGGTCTTAAATTTAATACTTTATGATCTTAACAAACCTTTAATTTGACATTATAATATCTGCAGAAACCCTGTGTTATAAGAAATCATGTGATGCTAAAAGTGTGTGTGAATGGACATACCAGCTGGCTGACCGAATTGTAAAACATCTTACATGTTGTTTTTGTCGTTCTAAAATGCCCTAACCATTTCAGTATTAGTGTTATTATATTATTAATTACCTCCATAACTGTCAAGAATATCTGTGCTTGTGTCTCACGCCTTCAAAATCCACCACGCATTCATTCTGTGTCAACGGTGTCTTTTGAGGCGCAACTAATTTATTAAATGTGCTGTATGTATGTTTTTGACTCTTCCAAAGCATAAAAATGCCATAATATGTTTAGCGATATTTTTTAAAAAAAAAGGGGGTAAGTGAGCATACTTGTTTATCTTAAAAAACAAAGTCAGGTATTTTGCTTTGAAAAAGAGTTATATGCCGGAATGTCTGTCTTTGTTTTGGTAATTTAACCTGCCCAATGCCAGTTTAGCCAATTTTATTTCAGCACCCCGAGTTGCCTTTATGCAAAACAGAATATTTCAATAATTAAAGAGCCCCTATTATACATTAAAAAGGGTCATATTTTGGTTTTGGGGGTCTCCAACAGCAGGCTAATATGCATGCATGGTCAAAAAACACTTTCATTGTCTTATAATATGCATTTATTTTTGCCTAATTATCCCAGCGACTCCTATATGAATTGTTCAGCGATTCATTTCTTCCAAAACCCCTCCTTAGTGCGATGCTAAACTGCGCTGATTGGACCGATGACGCAGTCTGTTGCGATTGGTCGACATCATTCAGCACGAGAGAATGCCCACCACGGCTTATCAATATTGAAGTAGTCAGAGTGTGTGCGTGAGCATATCTGTCAACACTCGTTTTTCCCGGGAGTCACCCGTATTTCAGACACCTCACCCCCCAAACGAACCCCCCGGTCTCCCAGCATATCACTCTATTCTTAACCAGAAGTAAAAACAGTGACACACATTCAGTATTAGTGCACACAGTGGCAAAAGCTGAACCATTATGAAACAGGGCCGCTGCATGTGTGTAGGAGAGCTGATGTAGCCATAGAAACGACAAACAGCAGTGAAACGCAAGCTCACAAACGCATTTTAATCCATAAACAAAGTGGCACGTGTCATGTTTACAACGTGCTTTTAGTCACGATATGAGAATACAAACAAAGAAAACAATAGAAAATAGGCAACCGTTTTAATCGCACTTACTCACACTTGTTGGATAGCAGGCCAGATTCACCGCCAGGCCACCAGGAAATGTCCCGGTGCTCCCTATGGCCAGTCCGCCCCTGCATACATCTTTTCTGATCCTTTCTTTAACAAACGGTCCACGAATCCTCCGTTGTAAGCATGTAGATTTCAGAAGCACTCCTCAGAGGGAACACAGCACAAAGCTGGGCTATATTGCTGAGGCATTTTTGCAAAAATAAACCTCAACCACTGTCTCTTCAGTCTCATCTCTGGTTCATCTGCACACTTCCAATAATATCCAGCTGAGCACAGTGCTCTTCTCTGTGTTGCCAGATGTAGCTGACTGATTCCAGTCCAAACCCTATCCAAAAGGTTTTTACCTGCACAATTAAATTCAAAACGGCCCAATCTGGCAACCTTTGCTCGCCACTGTTGTTTGTGGGCAGGGTTGGGGGTTTCGAATCTCCCGGGGCTGTGCGCGCACAAATTGGCGGGGCTCGTAAAAAGACTCGTAAGCACGGCGATTTGTTTGAGGAACTATGAGTCGACTCTTTTATGGATAAATCAATAGTTTTAAACACTTCACTTAGAGCTGTGGTACACACTGCATGCAAGCTCATTTTCAAAAACCCATAATAGGGGCTCTTTAATTAATTGATTGATTTATTGATTGATTGATTCATTCATTCAGGAAGGCTATCAAAGTGTGTGTCCGTGGCTGAAATGCGACCTCCGGTGGACGGTAACAGTCTCCAAAATGAGACACAGATTCAAAGTTCCACATGAGGTGGTTATTAATTAGCAAATAGCATAAATATTAATAACGTAAACATTAGGTGAGCAGGTTACATTGTAACCCAGTGTCTTATCAACACACTATGTGAGGAGATTTGCAGTTATAAGCAGTTTGGCTGTTTGCACCAGATGAATCATTAAAGAAATTTAAATACAGCCTTTCAGAAGCACAGAATAGTGCACTGCACTTACTGCACTCCAAACATATGGTAAGGTTTATAATCTAATTAATACATATTAAACCTCATTATTATCAACATTATTAAATGTACATGCTGAATCACTGATAAAGTATGTGTTGACCTTGCTTGCACTGAGATACAGTTCTGAAGTTCAATTTCAAACGGTTTATTTTATTTTCAAGATCTGAGGTAAAGTATCTGCTGATGCTTTCAGTTGAATACATGTCGCGTAAAATGGCATTTAAATTTGTATTATTAGCATTTAACACTGAATAAAGAACATGAGGTGTACATGAGGTAATCACAGGTTATTGTATTGTTCAGCTGTAAGAAATAAAATATTAATTTCAGGTGTTGGTTACAGCAAAAACTCCTTTAAATATGGAAAAAATTCCTTCTATCGCATGCCATTGCTTTTATTTAGAACACATATATCCTGTCAAACTGACAATCTGCTTTTTCCTGTATTTTGAATCAGGCGTGCAATAACTTGTTCAACCACTGGGTGTCAACCATACATACAGCACCTTTAAATTAAGAACATAATCACGCAGCTTCTACTACTGTAAATTCTGTTTTTACTATTGATACATACTTAAGAATAGAAATGATCTACTATAAATTATCTAGTATATTTATGAGTAGATAATAAGCTGAGTAATATTTATTCTGTGAATGATCAAAAGTTAATATTTCTCAGCAGTCCATTCTCACGGCAGAAATGCATGATATGAAAACATTAGCCTTACTTTTTCTTCTGTTTACCATAAAGTGACAAATCAGCCATTTGGTAGACTGTGTTTGTGTAAAAATAATCAAAAACATACTAAATATTTTTCATGGCACCCAGTAACATAACTTTTTAAAGACAGGGCTCTTAGAGTGTAATATGTAAAAAAAAAATGCTTCTTTTGCTATTTTCCCCCCAAATAGGAGTAATTTCTTTGTTTTTGTCTTTAATGGGAAAAGTGTTGTGACAAGTGCTGTTGATTGACTTGGTGACAACCAGTGGAATTAATGATGCTGTAAAAGGAACCTTATGAAATTGAAAAAAGTCTCGTGAACTTTTCACCGAGACTAATTGGTGGCTGAAAAACACTTGCTGTGCAAATAGCCCATAACATATAATTTAAAGCTCATATAAATTCAGAGTGCTTATTTTACATGGAATAACATGGAGTATATTTAGTACTGCACCTCAGGCAGCATTCACAGGCTATTAGTGTAGTCTTTAAGAAAAGCAAACTAATTAAATAATCTTCTCTTCAAATCAAAACATTATTGATTTAAAAGCCAGCGACAGAATTTGATTAGTTAAGATTATAACTTAACCTTATAAATAATATTTCTGTGTTTTCTTAATCGGCAAAATAAAAAGGAGGGTTGAGATTGAACCCAAGCAAAAGAATGGTTATTGCACAGTTTTTCTGTCACTCATCTTAATTACTTATATGATTGGTTAGAGATGGTAAACATATTGTGTGAAGCATAGTGTTGCTCAGTCAATCTACACATATAAACCATTTCCTCTAGACAACCTCAACTTCTCAGATATATATTTCCATATACTACAGAGTCATGCTGTTGCTTGCAAGCATTTTGATGACTATCACCTGTACTGTGAGGGCTGCAGAAGCTGAATGTGAAGCTTATATGACAGATGAGCTTCTTTATTTTTCAAAAGAAGGTAATCTCTCTATTGGGGGTGTTTTTTCATTCCACCAAAATCCAGTTGGGGTAAATCCAACACTCAGAACTAAACCAGGAATCATCAGATGCAATGGGTAAAGTTGTGACAATGTATTCATTTCATACTACTCAAAAATGAATGGTTGTTTTTAGAGATTTTGATACAATCTTAAATAAAGTCTTCTTTGTAAAAACTTCCTTTTCAGACTTGATCCTGGGGAGCTGCAATATGCAATCACAATGATGTTTGCCATTGAGGAAATAAACAATAGAACTGACCTACTTCCTGGCCTTATACTTGGCTACCGCGTCTATGACTCTTGCCCAAGTATCCCTCTCTCTGTTGGAGCATCATTAGCTCTGATAAATGGGCAAATGGAAACTGAAAAAAGGTGTGCAAGTCCGTCTGCTGTGCAAGCTGTGATTGGAGAAACTACATCAACATCCACTATAGACATTGCAAGGACTATAGGTCCATTCAAAATTCCAGTGGTAAGTCAGTGTTAATAACACATAATTATTATCATTGCTTTATTATTAAATTGATCGCTGCAAATTTTAGATTAAAAGTTCATTTTACCCACCCCAAAATAAACAAATTACTGTGTTTTAAAGTAATTAAAGACTGAATTATTGTATCTACATATATCAGACGCATGTTTTTTGTGTCTACTGTTAATCTGGTGTCAGTCAGAAATCATTTTTAAATCTTACAATGATTTAAAGCATATTTATTTTGTCTTTTTCAGCTTAGCCATTCAGCAACTTGCGCATGTCTCAGTAATAGACAGCAATATCCATCTTTCTTTAGGACCATTCCTAGTGATTACTACCAGAGCAGAGCACTGGTTAAACTGGTCACCTATTTTGGCTGGAAGTGGGTCGGAGCTGTAAGAAGCTTGGGAGATTATGGTAACAACGGAATGGCTACTTTTCTAGAAGCGGCTGAGAAAGAGGGTATCTGTATTGAATACTCTGTATCCATTTACAGAACAAATTCAAGAGAGAAGTTTTTGGAGGTTACGGACATAATTAAAAAATCAACATCCAAAGTCATAGTGGCTTTTGCAGATGGCAATGATTTGGACATCCTGATTAAAGAGCTTTATTACCAAAATCTAACTGGTTATCAGTGGGTTGGAAGTGAGGGTTGGATCACATACAGATTTCTAGCGACTCCAATTAACTATGCTGTGGTTGGGGGGGCAATAGGTTTTGCTGTGCCAAATGCATATATTCCAGGGTTAAAGGAGTTTATAACAAGTAGCCGGCCTTCATTGAGACCAGGCAACACAGGACTGGTTGAACTTTGGGAAAGTGTGTTTGACTGCACTTTAAATCCAAACACGCACAATGCCTCCAAGATCTGCAATGGAGAGGAGTCCTTAGCAAATACAAATACACGTTTTACAGATGTGTCTGATGCTAGTCTTCTAAACAATGTCTACAATGCTGTCTATGCCATTGCTCATGCTGTTGAAGAACTGTTGACTTGTGTGAAAGGGAAGGGGCCATTCCACAAAAAGACATGTGCAGAAAAAGGGAACATACAGCCTTGGCAGGTGTGTACTATTAAAGTTATTCTATGTAAATCCAAACTCTTATTCAAAGGCTATGAATATTAGTGTGGAAACTGTTTTATGCAGGTGCTGTATTATCTGACTCAGGTGAACTTTACTAGCAGTAATGGAGAAAATGTTCACTTTGACAAACATGGTGACCCAGTTGCACGTTACACACTGGTTAATTGGCAGATGAGCTATGAAGGAATAATAACATTTGAATCCATTGGCTTGTACGATGCATCCAGGCCAGAGGGACAACAGATTCAAATGAGAGATGATATTAATGCAATCTGGGCAGGAAACCAGAAAAAAGTAAGTTAGTAAGGAAGTAAATGAACGAGTAATCTCCCATAAACCTAGAATTTTATATAGTTTTTCTCAGAACATAATTATGTATATGTTTGTGTGTAGGTGCCTCTATCTGTGTGTAGTGAGACCTGCCTTCCAGGCACTCGAAGGGCTTTTGTGAAAGGAAAACCCATTTGCTGCTTCGATTGCATTGACTGTGCAGATGGAGAGTTCAGCAACACTACAAGTGAGACGAATAGGCCTCTCTCATCAACAGTGATGCTTATCATGTTTCTGTGTTGATAACCTGAAATTTGTGTGGCTTTTTGTTGTCTTGAAATTAAGTTGTTTTTCTCTTGTTTCTTTCTGTGCTTTCAGATGCAGTTACATGCATCCCGTGCCCTCTTGAGTACAAATCAAATGGGAATAGAACACAATGTGTACTCAAAAACATCGAATTCCTGACATTTAATGAAGTAATGGGTAATGTACTTGTAACATTTTCTATGTGTGGTGGATGTCTCACAATCACAGTAGGGCTGATTTTTTTCTACCACAGACACACACCATTAGTCAGAGCCAACAACTCAGAGCTGAGCTTCCTGCTGCTGTTCTCGCTCACTTTGTGTTTTCTGTGTTCTCTTACTTTCATTGGTCAGCCCACTGAGTGGTCCTGTATGTTGCGTCATACAGCATTTGGGATCACTTTTGTGCTCTGCATTTCCTGTGTTCTAGGTAAAACATTAGTGGTTTTAATGGCATTCAGGGCTACACTGCCAGGAAGTAATGTCATGAAATGGTTTGGACCTCCTCAACAGAGATTAAGTGTTTTTGTTTTTACCCTTATACAATTGCTAATTTGCATGCTTTGGTTAACAACATCACCTCCATTTCCCAACAAAAATACAAGCAATTATAAAGACAAAATAATTCTTGAGTGTGATTCAGGTTCAGCTGTTGGCTTCTGGGCCGTACTCAGTTATATTGGCTTTCTAGCTATCTTATGTTTTATTCTAGCTTTTCTTGCCCGCAAGCTGCCTGATAACTTTAATGAAGCCAAATTCATCACATTCAGTATGCTCATATTCTGTGCTGTATGGATAACTTTTATTCCAGCCTATATCAGTTCGCCAGGAAAATTCACTGTAGCAGTGGAGATATTTGCTATTTTAGCATCAAGTTATGGAATGCTCTTTTGTATATTCATTCCTAAATGCTACATAATTTTACTAAAACCAGACTTGAACTCTAAAAGAAAAATGATGGGTAAAGTTTCTTCTAGGGTTTTTTGATTAAGATGACTATTATATATTAATAAGTAAAATCATATGCTTTACACTTGTTCATTGAATGTTTTACATGTATAAAAATATGTAATGGATATTTCTTGTCACCTACACTTATGGATGTGAGCTTTCATAACATTTAACATCATACAGCGGTTGGACAATGAAACTGAAATCCCAGGTTTTATACCACAATAATTCATAAGTATAAGGTAGGGCCTCCTTTTGCAGCCACTACAGCATTAATTAGTCTTGGAAATGACAAATAAAAGTAATTAATGGTTGCCAAAGGGTTTTGAGCCATTGTTTTTGCAGAATAATGTCCAGGTCACTACGTAATGCTAGTGGAGGTAAATGTTTCCTGACACACTCCTCCAAAACACCACAATGTGGCTCAATTATATTTATAACATAATTATGTAAACGTTATATTGGCATTCGTGTATCAAAATCACACCCACCATGGATATGTGTCTAAGGTTTAATCTAGGGCTATATATCACGATATGTTTCATATCATTCTGTTTAGATAATAATAGGTTTTTTTAACAATCCATTTAGATACATCTCTTTATCTTGTAATAAAATGTAAGTGTCAAAGAGACTAATTTTAAGCTAATTTTAATGTTGCATGAGTACATGTGACTACATTTCCCCTATGCTAAAATTTCTTCCAGATGGAGTGCTAGTGGCTGGGCTGCACAAGAAAAGAAACAATAAAGCCACTCTGGCGACCTGATACATCTTTTTTATTTACAATCTCCTTACTGCTACTAGCCACGGCACTCATTTTCACGTGTGTTATTCTGACCTGAGGTGGCGATGATGAAATCCAACCTGAGTCCATTCACAAATTGCATCTAAAAGCACATGAAAAGCACAAGCGTGTGGTTTCCTTTGCCATTTTCAATGCGCTTTGTGCTTGTGCTCCCCTGGCATTTGTGGTAATTAGGTGACCATCGGCCATTTTTTCAGAGGATGATAAATAAACAAACCACTGCTGCAGCTCTCATACAAGTTTTATTTATGGACAAAATTAAACACACTGGAGAGTTTGGGTGCTCTGTGTATATGTGTACAGTATATTCCATACAAAGTGAATCTCATCTGAATGAGCGAATCTAATTACATGCAAATCTAACTACATGAATCTCAGTGCGCTCACGTGCACAGGTAGGGCTCAATTAATAAAAGTGTATTAAAATTTTGTAATATGTCAGTTGATCCATTTAAAATAATAAATAAACTCAATGCCTAAAAATACATGTGGGTTGATTATGCTCTTTCTACAGTAAACTTAATTAATAAGAAACATAGATCCCCTAAGTACAAACTCAATATTATCAGCTAATTTTCTAAACCTTGTGACAAGGCAACTGCTTAATTGTGAGTGTTTTATTTATATCATATGCAAGACCATAATGCAAAAAAGTGAAGTGAAAAAATGAAATAAAAATAGGGCGACATGGTGGCGCTGTCGCCTCGCAGCAAGAAGATCGCTGGTTGGAGCCCCGGCTGAGTCAGTTGGCATTTCTGTGTGGAGTTTGAATGTTCTCCTCGTGTTTGTGTGGGTTTCCTCTGGCTGCTTCATTTTCCCCCACAGTCTAAAGACATGCGGTATGGGTGAATTGAATAAGCTAAATTGGCCATAGTGTATATATGTGAATGTAATTGTGTATGGGTGTTTCCCAGTGCTGGGTTGCAGATGGAAGGGCAACTGCTGCGTATTAACATATGCTGGATAATGGTGATTCATTCTGCTGTGGCGACCCCTGATTAATAAAGAAACTAAGCCGAAAATGAATAAATGTATAAAAATATGAAATGAAATAAATAGGTTGACTAGTCTACAATACATTTTTTTTAAATTTATATAATTAATAATATTTCATTTTAATAATGTAAGACGAGTATGGGGGCGCCACGGTGGCGTAGTGAGTAGCACGTTCGCCTTACAGCAAGAAGGTCGTTCGTTCGAGCCTCAGCTGGGTCAGTTGGCATTTCTGTGTGAAGTTTGCATGTTCTCCCCATGGTTGCGTGGGTTTCCTCCAGGTGCTCCGGTTTCCCCTACAAGTCCAAAGACATGTGGTACAGGTGAATTGGGTAAGGCTAGATGTGTTTCCCAGAAATGGGTTGCGGCTGGAAGGGCATCCGCTGCGTAAAACAAATAAAACTTTGGATAAGTTGGCAGTTCATTCTGCTGTGGCGACCCCGGATTAATAAAGGGACTAAGCCGAAAAGAAAATGAATGAATGAAAGACGAGTATGATTAACTACTTGAGCTTGGCTCTTCTCTTGTCCCCTGGACATTTCACTGGATGCATATAAGAGACTAAAATAAGATGTTTGAGTGTGAAAAAAGAAGCAAGATGACATTCAGGACAGAAAAGAAATCAATTTGAACCACTTGACAGTATCTATATGGTAAGACGAAATGCTTTTTCTAAATTTTGCTAAGCGTCATAGGCGGAGCTAGAAAGTAGATTTATGTTACACAATTGATAATATGTACAAACATGGTACAACCTAGTGCATAATTTGTTAATAATTGTTAGAGGCAGAAATTTATAGAAATAAAGTGTTGCATACTGATATTTGTCCTTCCTTGTTAAATCATTGTAGACAACTATTGTGAGAAATCATTAACATGATCAGTCTTCACATAAATGAAAATCATTAATTATTAATAATAACATTTAATTGAAAGCAAATTGAGCAAATTTGTTACTTAAGAAGTGTGTATCAAACTGGTAGCCCTTCACATTAATCGGTACCCAAGAAGCTCTCAGTTTCAAAGAGGTTGGTAACCCCTGCCATAGAAAGTTTTTCCAAGGCCCTCAACATCCAACTCAGCAGAAGACCCTGATGCTTGGCCTATTACATTGTCTGGTGTGCCCGCTTGGTCAACCCGCATTTGGGAATCAGTGCATGCTATGCGCATCCCTGTTTGGTGATGTCAAATGCTTAGTCCCCTTACAAGCTGGACTAGTTTCTTCCCCACCAGCTAACCATCTTGCTAATATATTGTGCCCCCCCTAGGATAGGGCTAGCTCATATTTGCATATCGTCACAGTGTCTCCCCATTCTGAAAGTTAGCAGCTTTCGCAGCACCATCCCACTTCAGGACTCTTTCCCTGCGTACTGTCATTACATAAAAATTCCTGGACTACAGTGGTTAGCTTAAAAGCACTTGCCCCCTTGATATATTCTGCTATTTCCAGATTCTGGTAATAATATGTTCCTGGGAGGTTGCGTATTTGGTGACGTGCTCACATTCTTTTTGCTTAGCAGGCTCCACACCAAACGCGTAACAGCTTCAGCCTCTGTGGCGCTTTCCACACAGTTCCCATAAATGTTGTTTCAACATGGTGTTTGTGTTTCCAACCTGAAACAAAACATCTCGTTTACTGTTGTAACCCTTGTTCACTGAAGGAGGGAACAAGGACATTATGTTCCAGTGCCACAGTTGCTGAATCACCAGCCAAATGCTAGTGCTAGGACTCTAGTCTGAGATGAGATCCTCCAAGTGCTGCTTACAGACGGGGCTATTAAAAATGTGCATTTTTTACCACGACTTGCCTCACTTCGTTCTGCAGTCAGCCGTAGCATGCTGTCAAACTCTCCTTGGAATTGAAATAAATGTGTTGTGCTTCACAGAACATTCACCAGGTTGCGCATCGAACAACAAACTCCACTGTAGAGAATACAACATAACCTTGTTTTAAAATATGCAGGTTTACATTTTCACCATTATTTTGATCATGTATTTATTTTATATTCAAGATAGATAAACATTAAGATATATATATATATATATATAACTTTAATCCTGTCTCTCCAAAACTTAATTCAAAACTTACAATTATAAATAGGAAAGCACATTAAAGCGCACTGAGTCATCAGATTGAGGGTTGTGGCAGCCTCTAGTTAACTTGCATCTGATACGGAGTCTGTGAATCTCTGACTTATCTCAGTGTTTCTCAGCACACCGGACTGTACGTGCCTCTCATTTGCCCCAGCCACTCCACACGTGTGCTGGATGGCAATCAAACAGACAGTGCTCCGCTGTCATGAACAGAGGTGTTCACTGCACGAATCATGCCAGTAAATCACAGGTAGTTTAAAGGGCACCTATGGTGAAAAATCTACTTTTCAAGCTGTTTGGACAGACGTGTTTACCTTTTCTTGGTAGCATGCATTCTGATCAGCTGACCTAATCAGAGAGTTCCAGCTCATGCTTGTTTGTGGGCTATATATACAGTCTGTGTTTCACTGTTGGTTACCAGTCTGTTGTCGGTTCCATGTTTTTGTCTGTGTCATGTCCAGGTTCTCTCTAGCCTTGACTGTCGGATGACATGTTCATTTGGACCTGTAGAGCTCTGTGTCCTGGACATTCTACTAGCCGTTATCCTTTTTTGAGCACTTAAAGACTTTCTGTTGCACTTCAATAAACTGTCATTCACTCGCAGTTGGATTCTCCCTGGTTCTTAAGTGACAGATTTAAGCTGAAACTTTACAGACACATTCTGGAGACACAAAACACTTGACTCTGGAAAAGGGGTAAACTAAGTGCCCTTAAAATTAAATTTAAAATAAAACCCAGATACAATCCTATTCTATACTAAGTAATCGTATGTCTTTAGTTTTATTTACATATTTTTTCTTCAGTGTGTCAATAAAATTAGGCCGATACTGTGGTATAGATCTATTTTAAATACTGTAGAAAGTGATTTCAACATAAAAGTAGAATGAAAAATAAATAATATGTTAATCCTCCACATTTCATGGGACAAATGATTCAGCAAATATTTGATTTTTTCCTGACTCGCCATATCCAAATGCACCTTTAATAATTTTTACATATGATTAGACTATTAAAAAAAAAAGTTTTAGTTTTAGTTTTTTCATTCATTTTCTTTTCGGCTTAGTCCCTTTATTAGTCTGTGGTCGCCACAGCGGAATGAACTGCCAACTTATCCAGCATTTATTTTACGCAGCGGATGCCCTTCCAGCTGCAACCCATCTCTGCGAAACATCCATACACACTCATTCACACTCATACACTACGGACAATTTAACCTACCCAATTCACCTATACCACGTCTTTGCACTTGTTGGGGAAACCGGAGCACCCAGAGGAAACCCATGCAACCACAGGGAGAACATGCAAACTCCACACAGAAATGCCAACTGACCCAGCCGAGGCTCGAACCAGCAACCTTCTTGCTGTGAGGCGAACGTGCTACTTTCATGTTATTTTAGCTGAGGTTTGGTTCATTTTCATGAAGCGCTCTTGTTCTCCTGTTTCGAATATTGTAGGCTATTACTTTATCAGACAAAGTTTTTTTGTTTGGATATTTAATGCATATTTAATGTTTGAAAATGTTATGCTTAAACTTTTTTTAAACTGTTAAATATTTATACAGATGGCTAAACTGATCACACAACTAGTGATGCCATACTCTAAAAAGTTACTTATCTAATCCAATGGTTGAGTTAAACATTTTTGGTGCTTTGTTGGGTTATTTTTAACCTTTATTAGATTATTTATTTAATAACTCAACCAGTTGGGTTAAAAACTTTGAATGTCAACAGTCAACTGATTTAACTGACACAGAACAGCTGTATTAATATGCTTATGTAACGTTGTTTTTGCGTTATTACATTTATTTAAGCTGTAACACAATAATATCTTTTTTTTTTAACAAATGACCTCTCCCAGTTGTGTTTTTTATATCCGTTTCACCAGAACTCTTAATTATTATTACAATAATTATTGATGATACAAATGCGCTCTTCATAGCCGATCTATAATAAAAGGATAAAGCGCTTTCTCTACCTCCCGTGTTCATCTATACAGTTTTTGTCAGGGCTTTGAGAAAATCGCTTTGTTACTTTCGTCCCACGTTACTTTCCTCCCCGCTCTCCCCTACTGAGGTACATGTTTGTTTATAGAGAAAATGACCCCAACATAAAAGTACAAAAAAAAAAAATCATAAGTATTATTTTAATCCTCTTAGGACAAATTTGTTAGGGAAAATAAGAAAACATTTTAATGTGTGAGTCCTTGTTTTGCCATCTCCTAAGACGTGCCTTAAACCATCTTTACAGATTATAATTAGGCTACAATGATTTTTTTTTTTAAGTGAATAATATGCAAGCAATTGAGCTGGTGCCTCCGACCACTTTAGCCTCTTCATTTGGATAGCCTAGTCCACCATCTACCATTGCATATTTATTATTCTAACACAGGTTATTTTAGGGAAGATTTGATTTGAGAAGGAGAAACTGATCAAACAGCTTGTGATGAGTTCACTTTCTGCTGCTTGCTGCTTGGTCGTTAAGCTACAGTACTTAAAAAAACAACAACTAAAACTTATATTTAACAAATATATAAAAGAAAATGCTCCAAACGTTTTTCTAAAGCAGCTTGATAAATTAAAACAAAATTCTGACATTACACACAAAACTGAACTGTTTTGCTAGCCGAAATACTAGTAGGCTATGAGCTGTTTGTATTCTTTTTTTTCACGGCAACAATGACATCATGAAACCCTACAGATAAGTACAACCAAGGAGGTGCAGGCTGCTCTGCCCACGTTGCTGTTCTGGAGGAGGGAGAACCGGCAACTGGGATGCCTTCCGATGCATCGTTTGGCAAAATAATGAATCAGTCATTTGAACCACTTTAGTTATAACGTAAAATGTCCATAATGACGCTCTTAAAAGGGTGGACTAACAACTTCTTGAAAAGAAAAAAAAAAATCCTACTTAATTATAATAATAATTATTATTACTAATTTATTATTGGTGTCATGGTAGCACAGTGGGTAGCATGACCGGGGCCATGTCAATGCAACTAATGTTACAACACCTGCTGAATAGATCTAATATTTACACATTTACCTGAGGAAAGAATGATGGGATAGTTACTACAGTAGGTACTACTTTAATATGGACATTACCGCCGCGGCAATTAC
>CAIGQQ010029897.1:2919-16936 GCA_903798035.1 Danio albolineatus | reverse complement strand
TATTATTATTATTATTATTATTATTATTATTATTATTATTATTATTAGTAGTAGTAGTAGTAGTAATAGTAGTAGTAGTAGTAGTAGTTGTAGTAGTAGTAGTAGTATTACTATTATTAAAACTGGTAACTGTTGCACATATACAGTGTAGAAAATGCTAATAAATTAAACCGCTGCAGCCATTTTAAACTTTCATTTTACAAAAGCCTATATCTGAAAAAAAAATTCTAAACAATAAACAACAGAGTTTTGAAAATATTTTTATAAAGTATTTGGATACGATGATATTAATCAAATCGTGCAAACAGGGCATTTTTTGGATGAGTGAAAGCAGAAACGATACCTGTCATCCAGTCCTGCGCATGCTTTATAAACGGATTTGGAAAAATAGCAAACATGTTTTGTATGTCCTCAAACAAGTTTTTATATGATGTGAAAAATGTACAACTGAAATTTTATTATAGCTGCTGAGCGCAACGAAATACAGCTATAACAATTTTGGTATATACAAATTAATTAACCCGTTTCAAGCCATTTTCAACTTTCATTTTACAAAAACCTCTCTGATGTTTCAATAATGCATAATAATATTACCACCATATTAAAGACACAGCAGCCAGTAAAGGTTGCCGAGAGTTTTTGTCAAAAATATTTATAGATATTATTTTAAAAAATGAATAATATCAATACGGGCGACGCCTTGGCACAGTGGGTAGCGCTGTCGCCTTAAGGCTGATTTATACTCGACGCGTAATAAAAGAAATAAATCGTGGTGGCTGAGGAGATCCCCCCATTGTGTAAAGCGCTTTGAGTGCCAAGAAAAGCGCTATATAAACGTAAGGAATTATTATTAGGCTATTATTATTATTATTATTATTATTATTATAGCCGGCCTATTTCGGTTTACCCGGGTTACGGGACAAACTGTTTTTTTTTGTTTTGTTTTTTACACTTTATGCTATTCTATCCCATATCCTAAACATAGTCAACATATATTAACAGTTTACGTTTCTAAAAGCACATTTAATGTTTACATTGTTCATTGGCTACACATCTGGGTCATACCTAGGGCCAGATGGAGTCTGCGGACATTTTTTTGCTATTTCTGCGAAGAATTTTGTTAAAAATATGCGGATTTATGTGGAATGATTTTGGGAGTATCATATCTAAAACCTTTAATATAAAAAATAAAAAGTAATACCTTTTTAACTGTTATTTAATGTTTTCAATGTGAATCAATTAGATCCACTTTATTTGGTAAACAAAGCAAGTCTCTCATATAAAATATCTACTATAAGACAGAAAATATTACTCTACACACTGAATTGTAAATAAATCATATGAATATTTTCATATTAGTCAGTAATATTACTGAAATTAATTAAAAACTGAAAAAAATATACATTTACACATATTTGCACCAGTAAATAAACAGAAGCCGAAAAGAAAATGAATGAATGAATTACTCAAGATAACCGCATAATATGCAACATCCTTAAATATAGCATAAATAGATTATCTAAGGAGAATCGCGTTTTAACAAATATATAAATATATTTATTCATTCACTCATTCATTTTCTTTTTGGCTTAGTCCCTTTATTAATTTGGGGTCGCCACAGAACCGCCAACTTATCCAGCATAGCCTATGTTTTACACAGCGGATGCCCTTCCAGCTGTAACCCATCTCTGGGAAATAAAAAAAATATATATAAGCTAATTTATAATGAGCTTAAATTGTATATATAGTTTTTCATTAGCGGCGTTATTCTGTGTGCCGTATTTATGACCCAGATGTGTAACCAATGAACATTCAAATGTGCTTTTAGAAACTTAAACTATTAATATTTAATATTGGCTATGTTTAGGATATGGGATAGAATAGCATACAGTGTAAAAAAAAACATTTTGTCCCGTAGACCGAAGCCGAAATAGGCCGGCTATAAGATTTTTTTTTCATAGTGATAGGCAGACCAGGATGTCGCTGCATTGTAAATTATATTTTCCACTCTATAGGCTAGCCCATGCCATGCAACAAATAATAATTTTTGCTTTTGAACTAGATATCAGTATTAGTTCATTCCAGAAGTTGAAACATAAGAAGGCCTGTAATGTAGGTCTGTTTGTGTCTCCGTCTGTTTGTGTCTCCATGTATGTCTGTTTGTGTCTCCATGTTTGTGAAAAATACCGGAGACCAACTCAATACCCTTCCCCCAACTCAAACCAAATGTTTGGGCCATTAATGAGGCATTGCGGTTTAACAACAACAAAAAACAACCCGAAAACATAAGCCGTTTACACTAATACGTTTTATACCCAATTCACCTAGGCTATACCACGTCTTTGGACTTGTGGAGGAAACCAGAGCGCACGCGAACACGGGAAGAACATGCAAACTCCACACAGAAATGCCAACTGACCCAGCCGAGGCTCGAACCAGCGATCTTCTTGCTGTGAGGCGAACGTGCTACTCACTACGCCACCGTTGCGCCCCTTTACAACTGTATAACCTTTACACCATATTAAAGACACAGCTGCCAGTAAAGGTTGTCGATTATTTTTGTCAGGTTTAAAAGGTGTGTTTGTGTGTTAATACGGTCGTGTTTGATGCCTGTATGTGAGAGAGTGAGTGAAACCAGAAACTATGCCTTCTTATCTAGCAATTATTATTATTATTATTATTATTATTATTATTATTATTATTA
This sequence comes from Danio albolineatus, assembly GCA_903798035.1. Taxonomy (NCBI): domain Eukaryota; kingdom Metazoa; phylum Chordata; class Actinopteri; order Cypriniformes; family Danionidae; genus Danio; species Danio albolineatus. The sequence goes on along the minus strand of CAIGQQ010029897.1, from coordinate 14,232 downwards.
TTATTATTATCAGGCTATTTTCTGTAGGCTACCAGTCCCTGTAACCAATTCCGTGTTTTTCGGGTTGTTGTTTTTTTCGGTTAAAGCTCAATCCACATTAACACAACAATGGCCAAACATTTGGTGTGAGATGGGGGAAGGGGGTCTCCAGTATTATTCACAAACCTGGAGAGACAAAATCTCGGTTAGGCTACAAATCTTTTACCTACATTTACCTTCTTATGTTTCTATGCTCTGCAACTTCTGGAATGAACTATGTTAATTCAAATATCTATATTAGGCTATAGGCCTATTAGAAAAAAAGCTTGAAAAAAGCTTTTCTAAGAAAATTATAGTGAAAGACTACATTGATTATTGAAAATCTATAATTTTATCAACCTACCCATTCAATGCCACATTTTCTTTGCAAATTGATGTTGGTGTCATGAAATATGGTTTGCACTCGTCAGAATTATAATTTTTTTTACGTCAAAAACACAAAACATAACTGAAGTGCTGCTTGCTGATCCGAGCTACAACAGCAGAGAATTCCGCGGGGTCCTAAAGCCTTCATCCGACAGTTATTTTCAAATATGCACAATGCAAACCAAACAGACATGCCAGTGTCATGGCATAACAAACAGCAGGGTTTCTGCAGATATCATAATGTCAGACTTAAGACTTTTTAAAACCATTAAGTATTAAATTTAAGACCTACATTACAATATTAGAAATGAAAAATCACAAAATTTGTGGTAAAATAAAATTATTTAAATTGAGCAGTAATATTAAAACTCATCCCTCAGGGTTTTCCAAACTTTAACAAAACATTTTCCTCCTTTCCATGGCTGTTGCAATTTCTAGCCAAGAATTACTGGTAATCTGGTTGATGATCACGCATGGTCGGATCGTTAAGATGTCTGTACAGTCGTACCTGTTTCAGACAAAATCTTTTCAAACTGTTTTATATTCAACTCAAATTAAACGCGGCGCCGAAATTACGTTGCGCGCACCCAAAGCTAACCTCCGCAAACACAGCGACGACGTCACATTCGCGCGCGCACTGGGCTCAGTAACAGAAAGCTGATTGGCTATTGCATGTTGGTCTCATTTGTAGTTGTAATACCCCAAATTACAGTAGGAGTAGTGAAACAAAGAACTACAACACCACCAAAACCAAGCAACAACAAAAAATAAATTAAATGAGCATTAGATGTAGCGTTACACGGACATCGGGAAAATAAGACCTGTGCAAAAATATTTTAAGACCTAGAACAGCGAGTTTAGGACTTTTTAAGGCCTAAAATCTAGATTTTTAAATCTTAGACTTTTTAAGACCCCGCGGAAACCCTGCCAGACGGCACAGCAGGTTTTATCCACTTATTTTATGCGCTTTTTGGATATGCACATAAAAAACGGTTGTTGGAAACGCCGTGATGCGCATATATTTTGAAAATGTGTGTAAATGGACAAGCAGCGGGCTGAGCACATTGTAATACATCTAAAGTGTTGTTTTGGTCATTCTAAAACGCCTTAACCATTTCAGTATTAGTGTTATTATAATATTAATTATCTCCAGAATTGTCAGCGTCTGCACTCCGTGTCTCACGCCTTCAAACGACACCACACGTTCACTGCGTGTCAGGGTTGCCTTCTGAGTTGCAAGTCATTTATTAAATTAATATATTCACGCAACTTCTCCTTTACTTTTGACATTTGGCTCCAGTTAATCAGAAAGTGGCGATTTTGTTCTCTTCGACTTGTTGGACGGAAACGCTGCTTTATTCGCACGTCTTTTATGCGATATTCCAGTTTTGGGCATACATTTAATTAGCATTTTTCGATGATAACAGTCAATCACACTGCATCAGCACAGCTGCCCCTTTTCTTCCCTATGTACCTGTAGGTGAACAGCTCCTCCGGGCGTGCACATGGGCACTCATCCTCTGCTATTTCTTCCTCATTTCTGCGTTCTTCAGATTCATTATTGCTGTCTTGAATCCATATGTCAACCGATAACTTTGTGACTGTATGATGACGGTCAGCTCACGTAAATCTGCAGAAGCCTGAACTTGTTTTTCAGTTTAAATAATGTACCAGGCTTTTCAAATAACGTAAATGAATCTTCATTTCATTTAGCTAACACATTTACAATAATGATAATATTTGTTAATAGGCGATTGTTAAAACATCTTGGTTCACCGCAAATCTTTTTAAATGCATTAAAAACCAAGCGCATATCTTAGCTTACTTTAAGCTTTACCCTAAGTTCACACTCTGTCTGTATAAACATACATGCTGTATTTTAATATAGGTATTTTTTCTGGATGAGTAAGCTCTAACTTTTGACAACCTTTTCTTTTTTTACGCGGTTATGCGCGCATTATATTTCACACGCAAAGTGCAAAGTAACTAAGATTGAAATCACAATACAAAACATACTGAGCCATTACAAGTAAAAAAAGTATATTTGATAGACGGCGTCAAACATGCTCCGGACAGACTTAAAACATTAATATTTCCATAGGCTATATGACACTTAATAGGTAGGCCTAATGCCCCTTTATTTAAAATAATAATTTCAGGATGTTGCACATTATTCGCTAATAAAAAAATATAGGCAGTAATAAATATAGGCTATAGTTTAGTCTGTATTTCGTTGCGCTCAGCAGCTATAATAAAATTTCGTTTTTACATTTACCACCTCATATAAAAATATGAACAGTTGTTTAAGAACATACACATTTTTGCTGTTTTAATCTGCTTAAGGTAGGTTAGTTTATTTTTATGTTTTATTTTTTATGTTAAAACGTAAGTGAAAAAGCTTATTGGGTAACTGTCTTAGTCACTTTAAAATATTAAACACTGTACATCTTTCTATTTTTAGGCTAAAACACTGCTTTATATATTTATTTATTTAGGCCTATTTGTATGTGTGTTTGTATCTACTTTAATTTTAGTTGTCGTTTATTTTAGTGGTCTTTTATTTCTTCAATTTTAGCTTTTCCAAAATGAATCTTCATTTCATTTAACACATTTACAATAATGATAAAGCTGTTAAGAAGTTTTTAATGATTAATGAAGCAATTATAATGTTTTTTGTCCTAGCCGCGATACCGAGAGAAAAAGTAAATAATATATTAATTAATATGAACTACTCAGGCACGCGCATTGAACCGCCAGTGACAGAAACAGAAATGAATTAAAATAATATAGCCCCCTTTACAGGCCTATAAAATAGCAGACAGACTGTTTTGATGAGCTGTTTTATTTTTTTATACCTCAAATGTATTTTAATATAATTTTGATGAATTAGCTTTAACTTTTGACTGCCTTTTTCCTTTTTTTATGCTGTTATGCCACATTACATCACTGGTAATGTCTTTAAGTAAATAAATATTTAGGCCTATTTAATTATTCAATTAATATTTATTTAATCTCTCTATTTTAGGCTAAAACACTGCTTTATACATTTATTTATTTAGGCCTATTTGTATATGTGTTTGTATCTACTTTCATTTTAGTTGGCGTTTAGTTTAGTGGTCTTTTATTTCTTTAATTTTACCTTTTCCAAAATGAATCTTCATTTCATTTAACACATTTACAATAATGATAAAGCTGTTAAGAAGTTTTTAATGTTTAATGAAGCAATTATAATGTTTTGTCCTATTATTTCATCTTCAGAAGTAGCGGAGTATTTACAGCCACTGTATATTTCTGCCCGGTCGCATCCCGTCCCCTTGTGCCCCCTGGCGGCAAAGTCGCAAACCGCGGCGGTAATGTCCATATTAAAGTAGTACCTACTGTAGGTGGCGATTTGGAGTGACTGGAGATGGCGATTGTATGCTGTGTTGGGTTCTTGTCGTGGTTGAGCGGATAGGCCTCTTAAAGGAGCCTTGGTGTCTAGCCGGCTTCAGTGGAGAGCGGAGTTTTGTTCATGTTATCTGTTGTTGAAGATGGCTGCAAATGAATTCCTGTTGCTGTTGTTATTTTGTTGAAAAAGTTTGTAGAGAGAGTTTTTTAAACTCGTGAAGGAACTGGAGCAGTCCAGTCGGGAGCTTTCTTCGGAAAACGAAGATAAGGGAGTGATGTATGCTGGGATACTTATAGTGAAATAGGTTTAATCTGACTGGCTGGCTAGTGATTGTAAATGGGAGACCAGCTGCGGTCAATAGTGTCACGTGTTCCTCTCGAAATTCATTCATTCATTCATTTTCCTTTCGGCTTAGTCCCTTTACCAATCCGGGGTCGCCACAGCGGAATGAACCGCCAACCTATCCAGCATTTGCTTTACGCAGCGGATGCCCTTCCAGCCACAACCCATCTCTGGGAAACACATTCATACATTCTCATTCACACACATACACTACGGACAATTTAGCTTACCCAATTCACCTGTACCGCATGTCTTTGGACTGTGGGGGAAACCGGAGCACCCGGAGGAAACCCACGCAACCACAGGAAGAACATGCAAACTCCACACAGAAATGCCAACTGGCCCAGCCGGGGATCGAACCAGCGACCTTCTTGCTGTGAGGCGAACGTGCTAACCACTAGGCCACCGTGGCGCCCCCTCTCGAAATTAGTTTGTGAAACTTCACTTCTTTTCAGCTTATCTGGGGTTTCCACAGTTAAGCTGTGGCAACCCCATTCCTCTTTGCAGTACCTCTCAAGCTCTATCAGGTTGAATGGGAAGCGATGGTGTACAGCCATTTTCAGATCTCTCCATAGATGTTCAATAGGATTTAGGTCTGGGCTTTGGCTGGGCCGCTCAAGGGCATTCACCATTGTTTTGATGCCACAACAATATTAGATATTTTGGCGGTGTGCTTGGGTTTTTGTTCTGCTGCAAGATGAACCGTCTGGGGTGACTCTCAAGAGCAAGAGCACTCTGAAGCAGGTTTTCATTCAGGATGTCTCCAGTTCCTGCTGCTAAAAACATCCCCACAGCATTATGCGCCTACCTCCATGCTTCACTGGTTAGCATTAGCCTGGTGATGAGCGGTGCCTGATTTTCTCCAAACGTAACACCTGGCATTCACTTTAAAGAGTTCAATTTTACTGTCATCAAACCTGAGAATTTTGTTTCTTATGGTTTGAGAGTCCTTCAGATGCCTTTTGGCAAATTCCAAGCGGGCTGCTGTGTGCCCTTTACTAAGGAGTGGCTTTCATCTGGCCTGATTGGTGGATTACTGCACAGATGGTTGTCCTTCTGTAAGGTTCTCCTCTCTCCACAAGAGTTCACTCAGCGTAGATGGCCAGCCAGCTCTAGAAAGAGTCCTGGTGGTTCCAAACATTTTCCACTCATGGATGATGGCGGACACTGTGCTCATTGGAACTTTGAGAGCAGCAGAAATTTTTCTGTAACCTTCCCCAATCGTGTGCCTCCAGACAATCCTGTCTCAGAGGTCTACAGACAATTCCAATTCATGCTTGGTTTGTACTTTGACAAGCACTGTCAGCCCTGGGACCTTATATAGACTGGTGTATGCCTTTTTAAATCATGCCCAATCAAATTAATTCACCACAGGTGAACTCCAATTAAGTTGCTGAAACATCTCAATAATGATTCCAGGCCTGCTCCTCTTTTGTCTTCATATGCTGGTTCTGACCAGCAAAGAATCAGCAAGAACCAACACGGGAAGAGCAAGAACAAGTATGAGAATAGCTATAATCGACATAGGACAAGCAAGAACTAGCATGAGACCAGCAAGAACCAGCAAAGGACCAACATAAACCTAGATTAAAACATACCTTACCAGTGTATGCTATTTTGTTTAATAGGAGCAGGTGTGGCACCCAGGTGACATTTATCAGTGCTTGTGCCACTGGCCTCAATCTCTTCCCAAGGCTCTTGCCGACACTATGGGTGCCCCAGAACTGTGCTTACATCCATCCTCCTTTTGGGAAGGGGAACTAAAGGGGTTTGTTTCTCAAAAATGCTGCCACTTGGTGTTCAATCAGCTGAGAAATCTTTGTCAGTGGTGCCCCTTTTTGTGTTGAGAACCCGACTGAGGTATCCATCCACCTACCCTCCTTCCGACGAATAGCTGCAGCTCCACCAGCTGGTGGTACGCTACTGTCTTCTGCTTTGATCTCTTCTCGTGGATGGTAGCAGGTTTCAGCTCCTTGAAGATTGGGGTGACTTCATCAGCTATTTTCTATCTTTTTTTCCACTCCATACAGGCAGACATACAACCGGCCAACAGGGCAAGTTGACCACCCCTTCCTAAATGATAGATTCTCCCCAATTATAGATACCTCTCAGCCACATGGTTGTGCCAATAGCACTGGTCTTTGCCCTCCCAGCAGCAAAGGCATCTGGACAGTGTGTCCCTCCTCCTCCTGAGTTTCAGCACCACTGTAATAAACTTAATGGCTTCCTAGCCACTGGAAGGCAGATAACTAGAAAAAAAATTTCACATGTTTAATTGTTTAGTTAACATTAATTAAAACATACTGCCACACACATATAGACAACATATGTCTCAGGTCATATGTCCTCTCTTATCTCCCTCTGTCATCACTCTTAATTTTATCCTTCCGTAGCTCCTTTGTGGGACTCAAGACTGGTGTGGCACCCAGGGGATACTCATCAACATTCATGCCATTGACCTTGCTCTGTTATTATGGCTCTCAGCTATGGACACCTTCCCTTTGTGACACTTCATTATAAAATGTCTACACCCATAGAGTCTGGGTGTTGACACCTATCATTGGAATCAAAGGATTACCCTGTCCTATTCCAAGAGTATGCCTTGCATTAAAAAAGTGATCCCCAAAAGCATCCTAAGCAATGCCTATACAGTCACAGTATAAAGTCTGCCTTAACAGCAACCTCTGCACCAATGTCAAAATCAGTTCACTATGGAAAAAAAATGTGCAGTCAGGATATGGTAACAATAAATGTAGTATTCCTTTAGATTTGTAATATAGGTAATGCACTTTATATGATATATTATCTCTTAAAGCTAACACACAGACAGAAAAGCAGCAGGTCATTTTAGGTCATCAAACCTTTACACATTAAACTGAAATAATTGCACTTATTCCTTTTTAAAAAGTTCTGAACGTAATATTAGGCAAAATGCACCAAAACAGCTTTAAGCTTCACCCACTTCCATGAAGTGCATAAAATGATATAACACACAACACTTTTACTTGAAGGGAACACTTTTGTAATCATGACAAGACACATAATTAAGTGTCATTATCTTCAATGTGTTATTTTAAATACAAAGGTAACATTGTTTAAATAGTATTTTCTATAACAACTTGGCATAACAAAATGCATTAAAACCTGTCTTTGTATTTGTCATGACAACTTAAACCCAAGGCAGAAAAACTTGTTAATATCTTAATCTAATAAGGCCATTGTAATTATCAAGAATAATTTCCTGATTAATTTGTACAGAGAAACAAACTAAATTTGTCAATACAATTTCTCATTTAAGGTGTCAATATAAAAAATGTATACATGTCTATTATATTTAATGACATTTAATGACACATTCAATTTTTACCAATATAATACTCTTTTGGGACTTTTTGATTTTTAAATAAATAACATTAGTGCTTCTTCATGAATTGTCCCTTATTTTACATTCAACCCCATTTCAATATTTTCCTGTATTTCTCCTATATTTTACATGGATCTCAGATGTGCTCCAAATGTTGTTGTGTTGTAAGTTTATGTTTGCTTTTTTGTTTTCTTGTGCTGTGAATTTTATTGTGTTGGGTGGTGTTTGCCTTTTAATTTTGTTGCTTTGTGCATCAAAAAGGGCCATCTTACTAATCCTAAATAAATACCTAAACCAAACTACTACTATAAATTATGAACTATTATTAAGCAGCAAATTAGTGCTTTATTGAGCTAATAGATTTAGTTAATGGTTTGTTAATAGTGATAACTGGCCTAAATAAAATGTGACCAATGTTTCTAAACCATGCTCTTTGTAGTGACACTACGCCTAAAAGAATGACTTTCACACACTTATTTTTGTTAACAGCACTTTGGTAATTTCACTATTAATGTTTTTACTATTGTAATTACTATTATTATTATTATTATTAGTAGTAGTAGTAGTAGTAGTAGTAGTAGTAGTAGTATTTTATTTCGATTTTTAAATCTCTTTATTATCAGAGTTGTCTCACATTTTGGGAGATGAGTAATAAAATGGTTGGCAGAGCACAGCTCAGCAGGAGCTTCAGACTTCCCCTGATGGGAAGTTTGCAGAGCATTTTGTGAGTGCACAAGCATTACAAAGGGCGCTACCTTTAAACGTCCCCAGGCCGTTACCAGAATATGGGAATACTTTAGAATTTCAGGGGTCGTATTTATTTCTTTGTACCAAGTAATGTAGACCACCGAATTTTTCATAGTTTTCATAGACACAATTTTTAGGGATATTGAGTCGAGAGGCTCGAACAGATCTCTCTGTAGACCTGCTTGGACAACGCTAATCGGGCATGTCCAGGGGTCTTTTCAGCAAGAAATGCACGACTCCGCAAATAGACTCTAGGGCATAGGCATGCCTCGTAGAGGGTGCTCTAGGCTGAGTGATGGTGTTAACCACCGAAGCCAGTAGGTCACCCAAGTATTCCATGCTCTGTCTAAGGACCACCTCTAAGGACCACTCTCTTTCAAAGATCTGGGCACAGGTAGCAGAGGGTGCCATGTCCATGAGAAAGGAGGTCCTTCCTCAGGGAAATAAGCAAGGGAGGGGCCGATGCGAGGTATGTGAGTTGGGGAACTCAGGTTTGGTTAGGCCAGAGAGGCACAACTAACAAAACTTGCTCCTTGTCCTTCCTGACCTTGCACTGAGTCTGTGCGAGCAAGCTCACTGAGGGAATACACATGTTTGCCCAGGGCTTGCCCGGGGGGCCAGCTGTGAGCCAGTGCATCTGTGCTGGGAAAAAAACAACTGACAATGGGCATTTTCATGGCAAGCAACCAGGTTGACATGGTCTTCTTCTAAGCGCTCCCATATCAGCTGGTCCGCGCAGGGGTCTACATAAGCGTAAGTTGCCATGAGAACACACCAGCTGCACAGTTGAGCCCGTCCTTGACTGCACGCAGTGATTTTAGTCCAAAGGAGCAGATGGTGAGAAGGCTGAGACATGCTGGGTGAGCGTATACTGCCCAAAGGATTGATATATAAACAACGCCATCCTGTCCATCATGTCCAGCACGTATTTCTGCTCAAGCTCTGGTAGAAATTGGCGGAGAGTGAGAAACACTGCCAACAGCTCTAGGAAATTGAAATGCGAATGCAACTGGGGCCCGCTCCATGAACCTGTAGCTGCATTCTCAGAATCAGAATCAGAAAGAGCTTTATTGCCAGGTATGTACACATACGAGGAATTTGTTTTCGTGACGGAGCTTCTACAGTGCAACAGAATTACAGAGACAAGACAAAAAACAGATAATAAATATATGTAAAAAATAGAAGTGTTTGTACAGGTGTATTACTATATACAACGTTATATGTGCAGCTGTTCTGTGCAAATTGGCATTAAAGTGTGTTGTTAAATAAGTGTATGTGTGTGTAAAGTGTATTTGTTATGTGCAAATTGGCATGTAAAGTGTGTTGTTAAATAAGTGTATGTGTGTATAAAAAGTGTATAGCAAGTAGTGATGTTGGTCCCATGATTGTTATCATCCAGTGTTCATGAGATGGATTGCCTGAGGGAAGAAACTGTTTCTGTGTCGGGCTGTTCTGGTGCGCAGTGCTCTGTAGCGTCGACCAGAAGGTAACAGTTCAAAGAGGCAGTGTGCTGGGTGTGAGGGGTCCAGAGTGATTTTGGCAGCCCTTCTGCTCGCTCTGGATAAGTACAGTTCTTGGAGAGTAGGGAGGGTTGTACCAATGATTCACTCAGCAGTCCAAACTATTCAACGTAGTCTTCGAAGTTCAGATTTGACAGTTATTGAAGTGCAGATGACTGATTCAATGATGGAGGTCTGTCTAGGTGTTGCAAAAGCCCCACACAGACCATGCTGTAAGCATCCGTTGAGGCAACAACATCACTGGACACTTGCTCTAAGGGTATTCTGTAGGAAAGCTAGGTCTGTCCAAGGACTGAGGGTGCAATGACACAGCAGAATGATGGTCAACCAGTGTGTGCCTGTGCACCATTCCCTTCTTCGGGCCGATCGTGAAGCCAGCTCTGAAGTGGTCTCATATGCTTTTTGGTAAGGCATGCCATCATAGAGATCGAGTTCAGCTCCATCCCAACTTACGAGATGCACTGCACAGGGGGAGACCACAACAGGTCGAGGTGTTGAAGCACCATGTGCCTGTGATCAATTGATAGCGCGACTGAGCTAGAATAAGCCAATTGTCAAGATAATTGAGTATACAGATAGCTGCAAGCCAAATGGGTGCTAGGGCACCTTCCACGGGCTTGGTGAAAACCCATGGAGACAGGAGATTTCATGAGATTTCAAGAGCCTGAAAGGGGACTTTGTACTAATGCAAACTGGATGAATGGCCAGTGACATGGAAGAATGGAGACATGAAAATATGCATCCTTCAGGTATATTGCTGCGAACCAATCTCAAGGATGAGCGTACACTTCCTGAATGGCATCTTGTGTAGATTCAGAATTCAGATTCAGCAGTCTAAGAATTCGCAGAACTAGGATTGGTCTCAACCCACCACTCTTTTTTTGGGCACAATGAAGTACAGGCTGTAAAAGCCACCTTTCATCTTGGCTGGAGGGACCAGCTTGATTGGATCTTTTGCCAGGCAGACAGCAATCTCCTTGAGCAAGACAGGGGCTTGACCATCGTGAAATACATGCCTGTGAACTTATGAGGCAGTTTGTCAAACTGAATTGCATTGCCGAGTCTGATTGTCTGAATAAGCCACTACGACGGGCTGGGCAGCGATAACCAGGTTGCCATCATTGGTGCAATCGATGATGCACCAGCAGAGGGGCAGCATGGTATGGGAGTGCCTACGCTGGGAAGCAGCTCGTCCCGAAGAGGAGAAGAAAATCTCAGAGTCTTTTTTACCTTCCTCCCTGGTGGTGCTGGTCTTGTAGCTGCAGGTGGATGCCCCTGGTGAGTAGCAGATGAAGTGGATGGACCTAGAGGTCTGCATTCCGCGGGACCCACCCAGATTTCTTGTGGCGTGGGAATACATTTCTGAATTAAGTGTGGGAGCGGTTAGTAACTCTGGTGTAATTCGAACGGGAGCGGGCAGTCTAACAATATCACTCCCAATGCTGTGCGTCGCTTGCTTGGTGCTGTGTATGTGTGTGTGTGTATATGTGTGTGTGTATATGTGTGTGTGTGTGTGTGTGTGTGTGTGTGTGTGTGTGTGTGTGTGT
>CAIGQQ010029896.1:10021-29061 GCA_903798035.1 Danio albolineatus | reverse complement strand
TAAATAATAATAATAATAATAATAAATAATAATAATAATAATAAATAGTAATAATAATAATAATAATAATAATAATAATAATAAATAGTAGTGATAATAATAATAAATAAATAAATAAATAAATAAATAAATAAATAAATAATACAATCTATCGTTGAATATGTGATGATAACTCACCCTTCTCGGATGATCTTGTCAGTATCTTTAGCCACGTGATAGTAACTGATGACGTGATCCATGTTGGACAGCGTCTTATCCACATTCTCCTGCAGCCGCTGCAGATTCTCTGTCTGCTTGTGAACCGGGATGATGGAGTTTTCCAGCTGCATCAGACGACTCTCAAACGACGACAGGATGGACACCTTAAACAAATAAAAACACGCTCACCATTTCATTCATAAATACAAACCACAACATAATACTTACAGTGGACATAACAGGAGAAAAGGGTACGTGTAGAACAAATATCATTGTACAACACAGCTGAGCATTGACTTTTCATGATAAAAGCAGAACGACACACTAGTTTATTCATATACAGTTAAAGTCAGAATTGTTAGCCCCCCGTTTATTTTTTTCCCCAATTTCTATTTAACGGAGAGCAGATTTCTTCAATACATTTCTAATCATAATAGTTTTAATAAATCGTCTCTAATGACTGATTTGCCGTGATGACAGTAAATAATATTAGACTAGATGTTTTTCAAGACACTTCTAAACAGCTTAAAGTGACATTTAAAGGCTTAACTAGGTTAATTAGGTTAACTAGGCAGGTTAGGGTAATTAGGCAAGTTATTGTATAACGATGGTTTGTTCTGTCGATTATCGAGAAAAAAATAGCTTAAAGGGGCTAATAATATTGACCTTGAGTTGAAATGATCTTTGAAAAATTAAAAACTGCTTTTATTCTAGCCGAAATAAAACAAATGAGACTTTCTCCAGAAGAAAAAAATATTAGAGGAAATACTGTGAAAATTTCCTGAATCTGTATATCAAATATAAAAAAAAAAAGAGTAAAAAATTAAGAGGGGCTAATAATACTGACTTCAGCTGTGTGTATATATATATATATATATATATATAGATATATATGAATATAAATCTCTCAGCATTTCTTTAGTGAGCTGATCACTATAATAATAATGACAAATAATAATAATAATAATAATAAATAATAATAATAATAATAGAAATAATAATAATAAAATAAAAATGATTAATAATAATAATAATAATTAATATTATTAATAATAATAATAATATACTAATAATAATAAACAATAATAATGATAAATAATAAGAAGAAATAATAAGAAAAAAAAATAATAATGATAAATAATAATAATAATAATAATAATTAATAGTAATAATAATAATAATAGTATTAATAATAATAATAATAATAATAAATTATAATAATAATAAATAATAATGATAATAAAATATAAATAATAATAATAATAATAAAATAATAATAATAATAATAAATAATAATAATAAATAATAATGATAATAAAAAACATAAATAATAATGTAATTAATAATAATAATAAATAATATTAATAAAATCTATCATTGAATAGGAGATGATAACTCACCCTTCTCTGATGCTATATCAGACATATTATCAGACATACTGTGAAAATTTCCTGAATCTGATAAAAATCATTTGGCAAATATTAAAAATAATAATAATAAAAAAGTAAAAAAAATTAATAGGGAGGTTAATAATTCTGACTTCAACTGTGCATATATAAATACAAAATCTCTCACCATTCCTTTAGTGAGCTGATCGCTCTTCTCCAGGCTTTCACGAATAAAAGACAGAGTTTCTTGCTCCTGTAGATGATGACAGATATAATAAACAAGTCAAGACATATGTACTGTATAATTCACACTAAATTGCTCAATGTCAGTTACCACTGCAGGCAAAAACACATACGCCTATCTTTTTTTTAGCATAATATAAAGAAAACAGCCAAAATGCAAGTTTATGTATTTCGTTTCGATCTCACTTTATCAGTTTGTGTCTGTACTATTTATTTTAAAGTGACATATATAAAGCTATCAAAATGAATGCTTCCAGAGATACAACCAGAGGCAAGATTTACAAAGAAAAGTAACAAATTTGTTAACTGAGTATTTACCAAATAATAAATACAACAATTTTTAAGGGCAAAAAATATATATTATTTTTAAATGTCTGGCTAAAAAACAAAACCTATACGATATATTTTATTTTGAGAAACATTTAAAGTATTTTTGCAGTAGTAATAATGTCAGGCTAAACAATTTAAGTGAATCATTGACTTCTGTGGTCTTAGTTTGTTTTTTAAAAACACAGATGTCTTTACAATTTACACCTAAAAAACTAAAAAAATTAATAAATACATAAAAAAGAGGAAATAACAAATCTTACCCATACCTTAGGAAAGGTATAGCAGAAAAATTCCGCAGTATGAAAACCTTGGCTTTTCCAACCCGCAGTATACCTTGAAAATGGTCATAATCCCATGCCGATTCCCAAATAATAAACCTGATTTTATATTATAATTATTATTATTATTTTTTTTAAAAGCCTGTTTGTTTGCAGTACTTTCTGATTTATGATTAATAAGAGTAATGCAAAATATTTTCTGTATGACTCCAATGTCAGCAACAAAAAAGGTAACAATGTTGAACCTGTCATACACTGTTTGTGTATTTTTATGCCTGAAATATATGCAAATGACATTATTATTTAATTAATTCCCCATTTACATTACATATTTAAATATGACATTAAAAACAAAACTTGTTTACAATTCGTAATGTTATCAATCAGCCGGGTAGTGTTTTTCCTACCCTTTTCACCTGCAGTGTCTGTCCTAATAACACATTTTGTTAACCGTTCCGCCCGAACAGCTGATTTTATCTTTAATATTCAGCTTTCTGTAATCTTTGTGACAGTATTTTCAATGCAAACAAGCCGATGTTAAAGCTAGTTAAATAGCAAATGACATGAATAACGCTGTCAGATCACGGGATTCTCATGTTATCCTTCATTCTTCCTGTTTTTAACGGACCTGTTTGAGTTTCTCCTCAATCTCCCGCTTTCTGGCGGACGCGTCTTCGGTCGGGATCATCCTGACGGTCACAAATACGATGGAAAATACAGCTGGAGCGACCGGATCAATGTAAAACACACAATAATATTACAACATTAGTCTGAGGACAGCGATAAACAACACGACACAAACGGAAGCCAGTGACGAAGTACAAAATAAAAGTCCTTTTTGGACCAAACGCAGTCTTGATTTAATTCATCAAATGAAGCAGACGCAAAATCATAACCACAGCTAAAATTACATACATATATGAAGACAAAAGGTAAAAATGTACTTGAATGAAGTGCAGCGGGAATCTATAACTACTAAAATGAAAAAGAATCTATAATGAGTCAATTATACTCAATTTATATACACTCTCAGAAATAAAGGTACGCGAGCTGTCACTGGAGTGGTACCTTTTCAAAAGGTACTAATTTGTACTCAAAGGGTCCATATTGGTACCACAAAAGTATATAGTACCTTCAAATTTTAAGAGGAACACTTTTGTACATTTTAGGTACTAATATGTACCCTTGAGGTATTAATATGGACCTTTTAGGTATAAATATGTACCTTTTGAAAAGGTACCACCACAGTGACAACTAATGTACCTTTATTTCTGAGAGTGTACAGTATATCATAACTGTATATATTTATATTATAAATAAATAAATGACAAAATTATAGTATTATTACATACAGTACAGGATTTTGTTATTTGAGGGCCCTAAGCGATACGAGTCACTGAGACCTGGAAGTCCTACAGTAATAGGTCTACGCTCACTTTGTTTTTATTTAGCTGTCTTTTTCTTATATCACTCAGTCTTGCTTTCACATTATCTAACCCTAACCTCTACATTTTAAAAGATTTGTTTATATAAAATGAATTCTCAATCTCAACTAAAAATAATGAATAAACTATTTATTTTTAAGACTAAATTTTCATCTGATTTGACTGCTGGACTGACCCGTGATTGGGATGGCGGGGACACATTTGCACAGATGCACTAATTTAGGTAAGTTTGAATTTGTTAGATCCTTAACTTGTAAAATATGATAGAAAATGTCATTATATATAATTTATAGAAACTTCAAGGTATTTATTGTGGGCCCCCAGACTTCCAGGGGCCCTAAGCAGCTGCTTACCTTGCTTATTGGTCAAATTCGCCCTTGAATACCTAGTAAAATTAATTATTATAAATTCTAACTTGTTTTCGATTATATTATAACAATTCAGTATCACAATTCGGAGAAAAATAAGTATGAAAAAATCTCAAATCTGACAAAACTGAAGCTTTTAGTGATATATTTAGTTAATGACTAAATATATGTATTTATAAGAGCTTAATTTTTATAATATCCTTAACAAATAATGATATACAAGAAAAACCACTGCTGAATAAAGACATACATTTAGTCAAAACACATCAAGTGATTTAAAGCCATACACCTTTAACCACACACCAAGCAATGCTTTAATCACAAAAGTGCTTTCAAAATCTATGGGACTCTTATTTTGAAAAAAGAATTTTACCTTCACTGTCTGGTAGAGATTCAGGGAGGCTCCTGTTGTCAGACTGTCCTACCTCTCATTCAAACAGCAGGCAGCACATTTTAATGACTCAATATGCTGCCCATCAGATTTTGCAACCAGTGTAAATTTTAATGTGGAGTAGTGTGATATGAAGCTGTAATATCCCAAACCCCAATCTCAGAGCCATTCAAACACAGTGTCGGCAGCATAATCTGATGGGTAGGATAAAAATGTCAGGACACTCTGTTTATTTTACCCAAAACTCTGTTTATTTCTCTTTCATTCACTTAACATGAGATACAATCATAAACGTTCATAAAGCACACAATCTCCCCTCTCTCCAATAATAATTTACAGCAGTATATAAATATGTACATCTGTCAACAAAAAAGCGTAATGCATGGTGTCATGCAATGTTAAGTAACTAAACACTCTGTGTTAAGTTCATTATTTAAAAAAAAAAACACAATGTAAAGTTAAAGATATTTATAAAATGTTAAAGAATTAGATTCAAGTTGTATTTATTAAACTACAGGGGAAAAAAATAAACCACAATTCAGCCAAGTGACCATTTCAGCTCACGTAATATCAGTCTGTTTTAAAAAAAATAACATAATAAAAGTTGATTTCTGGAGGTCTGCTCCTTTAAGACTCCTCTTGCTTTGTGAAAGCCTGCAATAAAAATAAACAACGTCATACTTTTTCAAACAACATTAGGATGATTCTCAGATGATTAAGCCTCTTATTAAAAAAACACAGCTTGATCCCAAAGAACTAGCAAATTAGAGACCGATTTCAAACTTGCCTTTTCTATCAAAGATAATAGAAAAAATTAAATCTGCTCAACTATGTTTCTTCCTACAAAGAAACAATATTTATGAAAAATTTCAATCTGGATTTAGAGCATTTCATAGCACAGAAACCGCACTCCTAAGAGTCACAAATGACCTCCTTCTGTCGTCCGACCGTGGTTGCATTACTCTCTTAGTGCAATTGGACCTCAGTGCTGCATTTGATACAATCGATCATAATATTCGAGGGTTTTTAATTCTTCACTTTCGCCAATTGGTGAAGTTTGCTCCTCCGCTGTCGCCACTGGCTTGCATGGTTCGGGACTTGTAGAGCTGCGCATCGATGGTTTACTCTTCAGCGTTTGAACTCTCAGCAGCGAATATTAAACCACGCTGAACTGAACTAAACTGAACTCCAACACTGAAAACTGCACTGACACTGTTTCAATTCACTATAATCTTCTCCGTGAAGCTACTTTGGCACAATCTACATTGAAAAAGCGCTAGAGAAATAAAGGTGAATTGAATTGAATTATCTTTATAAATGATAATAATAATAATAATAATAAGTCACAGACCTGTTTCAGGAACTGTCTTCCGAAGTAATTTGTTGCCATGTTCTTCAGGTTTGTTCGGGCTCCTACTTTACAGCGTACGTATCCGTACAGATTCGCTCCCTGTAACACGACACCCAGTATCACCACCGCCTGAAAGAGAAAGCATCGTTACTCACAGGCACTTTAAGACCATTTTACACACAATGACACAAAAATTGTATCTGTAGTAGGGCCGCATGAAATGGGAAAAATCTAGTATTGTGTATCAGATCTGAACCTGATATTGACATTTTTCTGCAATATATATTGCAATATGAATACAGTTTCACCAGATGGTTTGAATAGCTTGACGTTTTACTGGGGAATCGAACACATCCCACATTTTCCACCTGCACAGAAACCAACAGCGCAACTGGACTGCAAGGTTTTAATAGTTTTGGATTTTTTATTAGTTTTAGTTTCTATTTCGTTTTGACTTTTTGTTTTCAAATTCAGTGCGTTTTAGTGAGTTTTTAGAAGGAGATTTACGCATTTTTATTAGTTTCTATATTTTGAAATTTAGTTTTAGCTTAGTTTTTATTAGTTTCAGTATTAGTTTTAGTTTTTTTTTCTAAATAAGAGCATTTGTTAGGTGCAAGATTCAAAATCATAAGAATAAATATCGTATAATAAAAACTCAGCTATACATGTTTTTAAACCTGTATTTAGAGGACACATGACCACTACCATCAACCACTACCACCTACCCATCCTCACATTTAAATACAACAGCCCACATGATAGCAGCCTTAAGTACAATATGTGTGCGAGGCTGCTTCTGAGGTTATATACACAGTAGTGATGGAAAGTTCAGCTATTTAACGCGGATGTTATGACTCAACACACCAAAATGATGTAGTCAGCAAGCAATAGTGATTTCAGTCAGTTAAAACATCACCGTGAAAGATGTCTAACAGTAAAGTTTCGCGACCCAACTGAAGAATAATTTACTTATTTAAACTCCATTACCATTTTCTCTCAGCTTCTCAAATTTGATCTCAGTGTACCGTTACTGTTCTAATAACTGAATAAAAGTATATACTGGATCATTTAGAGTCAGAGGGGGGCATTAGGCTTGTTAAAAAGTAAGATGGATAGATGGATGGATAGATAGATAAATAGATGGATGGATGGATGGATAGATAGTAAAGTATCATTTTATAATATAAATATAAAAAAATATTCGAAAGATTGAATAAAAGAATAGAGACTGATCTTCATTTGATGTTGGCCAACATGTAAACAACACGTGATCGATATAGTATTAATATTTCTTAATATAATAATATTAATATAATACATAAATGGCTAAACAGTGAGAAATTAACGTTTTAAAAACGTGCACGGCTCTCGCACGTACGATAGCCTATATTTGACGCACATGTAAACAACACGTGTGTTCTGGGCGAGCAAGTAAGCATTTATGCACTGAATACGCAGAAACAGCTATTCTAAACAAATGTTTTCCATAGACTTTGCCGTCGCTGGTTTAAAAGGCCGAATGTACGCACTTTACGTAGATTACACAGTCACGCCCTCTAGGGTCACAGATTTCGAACGGTCACAGAATATGGTGTAACACCGGTTCTATCTGGCCAATGGCAGCAGGACTACAGACTCTGAGGTGTTGTATGGCAAACACCTGCAGCGCGAATAGATTCACTTCTAAAAGACTTACAGTAAGATTATGTGCTAAATACATTTACAAAGATGAAACAAAGGAGGTTCAGCTATAATTTTTGTTAGTTTCAGTTAGTTTTGTATGTACACAATACAGTTTCAGTTAGTTCTATTTTTATTTTAGTCAATGACAATTATTTTACATTTAGTTTTCGTTTTTTTGTTAACTATAATACCCTTGCTGGGTTGTAACGCACGTTGCCAGATTGAGGTAATTAAAAAAAAAAGATTTGAGTATTTCGTCAATTGCGTGAGGTGATGAGCTTCATCAACTTCAAGCATGTGTAGAGTATAATTTATTCTGTATCTATAAATGCATATTGTAACAGCACTATTTATGTAACAGCACTATTTATGATCATTCTGATAGCATGTGTGAAGGCAGCAGAACTATAAATTAGGCAATGTGCATCTCTGCAATGTGGAGTCTGGATTATAGTTGAGCCACAAAACATGATTTTTACAGTCACTGCAAAGTTGAACCATAATAGAGTGAAGATTTATCATTTGCATGTGTTTATGGCCTGTGACTCGACGAGCAAGACAGTTTACATTCGAGCACAGAGAATTATGACTTTTGGAGGTGTAAGATTAAATGTAGTTCATTATTTATACTGGGAAGACTATTTAATTTAATTTTACATTCATTCATTCATTTTCTTTTCGGCTTAGTGCCTTTATTAATCTGGGGTTGCCACAGCGGAATGAACCGCCAACTTATCCAGCATTTGTTTTATGCAGCGGGTGCCCTTCCAGCCACAACCCAACACTGGGAAACATCCACTCATACACTATGGACAATTTTAGCCTACCCAATTCACCTGTACCACATATCTTTGGACTGTGGGGGAAACCGGAGCACCCGAAGGAAACCCACGCGACCACGGGGAGAACATGCAAACTCCACACAGAAATGCCAACTGACCCAGCCGAGGCTCGAACCAGTGACCTTCTTGCTGTGATGCCACAGTGCTAACCACTCAGCCACCGTGTCGCCCTATTTCTTTTTATCTGGGAGCAAAAAAAAAAATCAACATGGAGTTGGAGTTTGCAACAAAAAAACAATAACTCACCAGCCATTTAATCTTAAAGGAGATGAGGGTAGAGAAAGCAAAAATGACCCAGATGACAGGACAGATGACCAGACCCAGCCAGAAGATACGAGACTCTGAGTTTGAGCTCCGAGATGCTGAAGACTGATTCCCACTGGCCTGAACACGAACACATCCACACAGAGAGGACAGAAAATTACACATAATGACAACAAAAGGCAAAATACAAACAATGTTTCTTTTTTTTAAAACCAAAAATAAGCAGCTTTACTGTTTTTTTTAATCCAAAATCAAACCTAAAAAGTGTTTATGTACTGTATATGTATGTATTTCCAACGCTATCTCACTACAATTCGTAACTTTTGATTTAGTGGCTAATTAGTATGAATTTGTACGATCTAATTCGTACAATTTAGCAAGATTTGCTCATCAGCCAATGCAGTTGGGTTTAGGGGGGTTGGGTGTCACGCCTCCTTTTTTAAATCTGAACTCGTACGAATTAGCCACTTAACTAGCAAAACGTAAAATGCTTATGTTTTCTCGCGAGATCAGGCTGGTATTTCCTATAAACATTTAATGTTGTATTGAACTTTTCTTCCTTGACTGAATAATGGCTGTGTTCGATATATAATTTTCTGTATTGTTTAGATATTCAATTGAGTCATGTGACCATACTGTTCAAATGAACTCCAGACGCACCTGAACTTTGTTACCCTGATGAAGGCAACGATGCCGAAACGCGTAGGTGCTGTTTTATAGAATAGCCATGTTAATAAAGGCTTTTTTACATTTCTTTACTTACTTTGAGTACTTGGACTTGTTTTTTATTTATTTATTTTTTTTAATATTCATAATTTCTGGATCATCAAATAAAATATAATAATAATAAAAATAAAAATAAATAATAATTAAAATAAATAAATAAATAAATAAATAAATCAGCCCATCGTTAGATCATGGCAATCAATGAACTCGCAAGTCAAGAAAGAAAAGTTAAATGAAACTCGTCGATAATATTTGCTGCTCTCCACTCTCTCCTAATGACATTATTATTAGGGGTGTAACGGATCACGTTTGATCCGTGATCTGTAACGCCCCATTCACACGGGGAGTCAGCGTCAACGCTTATCATTGACTTTGAATGGGTGAAGTCAGGCGTTGCCGAACTGCATTGTGGACCTGCCGGCGCCGCTTCAGCTGCGTTGCTTGTTGTAGAAGTTGAGAAATTCTCAACTTTTCAAGTGCCAGCGAAAGCGTCAGCCAATCAGATCCCAGCTCAGAGAGTAGCCAATAGCGTCCATAGTTTGATAGCGGTAAACGGAGGAGACATTTTAAAATGGAGGATAAACTCATTGCGGTCGGAAATCACCCGGTCCTTTATGATCAATCGCTATATATATACCGGGATTCATACCGTAGAGTTGCTGAGCTCCGGTAAAATTTCATTGGCTGACGCTACTATGACGATCGCGTCAGCGCCAAACTTCAGACACGCCCTCCGTCAAGCGTTGACTCTGAAGCCCCGTGTGAATGGGGCAGAAGGATCACAACCCACAGTTGGGAACACACGTGACTTGCAGATTAATAACTTTTTTGAATCTGTAGGTTAATACAACATTTATAATGTTAGAGATCGCCTCCCGTGTCATTCAAATCAGGTGTATGAAAGCATTTTGGCTTCCCTGTAAAATATAATGATGACGGAAAAAGTTGTGGTGGGACCTGCCTAAATGCTTTCTTATTGTCTTAAGGCCCGTGCACACCAAGACGTTTTTTGCTCGCGTTTTCGGTCGGCGTTTGACGGCTCGAGACTAAATAAAGGGCGCCAATGTGATTTTGCGCGTTGGTGTGCACAACGCCAGGCGTAAAAGCGTCATTTTTAAAGAAACGCCTCATGCTCGTTTTTTTGTTTTGACGCCCCGCGTCAAAACCTTCTACACCAATCAGATTCCCACTGTTGCTCACGTGTGCGGAGCTGCTGAAGTTACAGTAAACACCCCTTGGAGGCGCTCAAGCGCAAAACTGTCAATGCGAGCGCAGATGCCCAGAGGAGATATGAACATGGAGCTGCTTACTGCACTGGTGAACAATAATCATCTCTTCAGCGCTAGAGCTGCTACTTGAACCATCCATGCTTTGCCGATCGGCAACAACAAGCGTGTCAACTTCCTCTTTTCTTCTTCTGTGTAACAAGCGGGTGTCAGAAGCTTGGCGCCACCGTGTGCACCATCTAACGACAAGGAGTGATTTTGCATGCTCTCCTGCTCGACGCCAGAGAAAATCGCTTGGGCTTGAATGCTGAAAAACGTCTCGAAAAACGCCGACGATAAACGCAAACGAAAAGCATCCCGGTGTGTACGAGCCTTAAGTGTCTTTGTGATTTCTGTCAATGTTTGTTTAGCCTGCACTAATGCATTCAGCGTAAAGCTGCACAATTAAACATTAATAATAATTAAAAGATTAATATAATTAACATAATTAAAAGATCGTGATCTCAATTTAAACCCGTGCAACATGATAAATGATGACTTGCATATGTTTATTAATCCTTCAAAGCGCTGCATTCAGATCTGCACAGATCCAGAGAGATTCCGTTTTTACACTTTTCAGTTAGTTACAAACAATTAAATAACACAGAAGTACTGGGAGAACAGTTTAGATTGTAAAAGCGCTATGCAAATAAAGGTGAATTGAATTTACTCTTTTTTTGTATTCTTTTTATTCAAATACATTTAAGGCTGATGAGCAAAATAAAAAAAAACTATTATATTTCACAGAAAATAGATATGCATCTTCGAAATCTCAGAATCAATGCAGAATCAATTCATTAAATGTTTTTTTTTGCCACAGCTCTAATATCTGACGTGCAAAACTAAAAACCAAACAAACAAAAAACAAAACAAAAAGAAGCAGTTAAAATACCTTTCTGGACTCAAACACCCAGTGGCTTTTTCCATCGTTGTCCACCTGATTCCACCAGCGCAAACCCACCATCAGACGGCCGGTGATATTCTAGAAAATAACCAACACATGCAGGACATATTCAAATATGAGTAAAAGATTCACTCAGCAAACACCACTGTGATGATGAACTAATAACATCGGATCATTTATTCTGAAGCTCAAACCTTCACAGTCCAGAAGTCACACGACAGCAGGAGGATGATGGTCACCATGCAGGCGATGAAGCTCCCGCCCACTAAACCACACAGCAGGTAGACCAGAATGGCACTGACCCGGAAGAACAGGTGGAAGAAGGACGCCACCGGATGCCTGCATTCACACACACACACTTTTTTTTACCATCCTAGCCAGGGCATTGCACAGATTTTGACTGTTTTTCTATTGGCTTAAAGGTCACATGAAATCAAAATAAAGTTTATTTTAGATGTTAGTATCAGTCTCTAAGTACTAAGGATATCTGTTAACCAGTGTGCTCTAAAATAGTGACTCAATTGACGTTTAGAAGATATAAACATTCACACTGACGTTTCATCTAGCATTTCTGAACAGCTCTCCGTCAACACTACACTGCTGAAAACACACAAATTACTATAAAATCATGTCATAAAACACAAGTCACACACATACATTAGTTCAGCATATTACAAACTAAAATGCATTACATTAAAATGACGACAGGGCGACACGGTGGCTCAGTGGTTAGCACTGTCGCCTCACAGCAAGAAGGTAGCTGGTTTGAGTCTCGGATGGGTCAGTTGGCATTTCTGTGTGGAGTTTGCATGTTCTCCCTGTGTTGGTGTGGGTTTCCTCAGGGTGCTCCGGTTTCCCCCACAGTCCAAACACATGCGCTATAGGGGAATTATGAGTGTGTATGGGTGTTTCCCATAACTGGGTTGCAGCTGGAAGGGCATCCGCTGTGTAAAACACATGCTGGATAAGTTGGCGGTTCATTCCGCTGTGGCGACCCAAAATTAATAAAAGGACTAAGCCGAAAAGAAAATGGATGAATGAATAAATGATGACACACTTGATTTTGCTCTTTCTGGTGGCTGAATCTTCCTCAGCGTCGAATAGAGACACGTCGTCATCATCGTTTGATTCCTGGAAAAGACGAGAGCAGATGACAGCAGTCGGTTTCATGAACATGACATATTATTAATAATAATAACAAACACGTATGACAGCTAACTGTAGCAGTTGTTTACATTCAGACAAAGCTCAACCAGCTATATTCGTTGTTTATTAAAGCCGTTCACATTCTAAAATTCATATACGAGGGACGCAGACATGCTATACACATAAGCTGTGTTTAAAATATATTTATTATAATCAAATAACATGTTTTTACACTCACCCGCCTCATTACTGCTGCGGCTGTAGCTGCTGCTTATAATATATGCAACACGTCACTTCCGGGTTTGTAATAGCTGACTGCATAGCGCCTGAGCAGAAAACATACTACACAGGCATATACGCTATGCACATAGATTATGAACGATAAATAATTGTATTTATAATAATATAATTAATAATATACATAACACTAACACGCTTTAGGCCTATATAAGCTGTATTCATCATTTACACTCACCGGCCACTTTATTAGGTACACCTTACTAGTACCAGGTTGGACCCCTTTTGCATTCAGAACTGCCTTAATCCTTCATGGCGTAGATTCAACAAGGTACTGGAAATATTCCTGAGATTTTGCTACATATTGACATGATAGCATCATGCAGTTGCTGCAGATTTGTCGGCTGCACATAAATGATGTGAATCTCCCGTTCCACCACATCCCAAAGGTGCTCTATTGGATTGAGCTCTGGTGACTGTGGAGGCCATTTGAGTACAGTGAACTCATTGTCATGTTCAAGAAACCAGTCTGAGATGATTCACGCTTTATGACATGGAGCGTTATCCTGCTGGAAGTAGCCATCAGAAGATGGAGACATAAAGGGATGGACATGGTCAGCAGCAATACCCAGGTAGGCTGTGGCGATACGATGCTCGATTGGTACTAATGGACCCAAAGTGTGCCAAGAAAATATCCCCCACACCATTACACCACCGCCACCAGCCTGAACCGCTGATACAAGGCAGGATGATCCATGCTTTCATGTTGTTGATGCCAAATTCTGCCCCGAACATCCGAATGTGGCAGCAGAAATGGAGACTCATCAGACCAGGCGACGTTTCTCCAATCTTCTACTGTCCAGTGTTGGTGAGCCTGTGTGAATTGTAGCCTCAGTTTCCTGTTCTTAGCTGACAGGAGCGGCACCCGGTGTGGTCTTCTGCTGCTGTAGCCCATCCGCCTCAAGGTTGGCCGTGTTGTGCGTTCAGAGATGCTCTTCTGCAGACCTCGGTTGTAACGAGTGCTTATTTGAGTTACTGTTGCCTTTCTATCAGCTGGAACCAGTCTGGCCATTCTCCTCTTACCTCTGGCATCAACAAGGCATCTGCGCCCACAGAACTGCCCACAGCTGGATATTTCCTCTTGCTCGGATCATTCTCTGTAAATCCTAGAGATGGTTGTGCGTGAAAATCCCAGTAGATCAGCAGTTTCTGAAATACTCAGACCAGCTCGTCTGGCACCAACAACCGTGCCACGTTCAAAGTCACTTAAATCCCCTTTCTTCTCCCTTCCTAAGCTCGCTGTGAACTACAGCAGATCGTCTTCACCATGTCTACACGCCTAAATGCAGTGAGTTGCTGCAATTGGCTGATTATAAATTTGCGTTAACGAGCAGTTGGACAGGTGTACCTAATAAAGTGGCCGGTGAGTGTATCTCAACTTTCAAAAATTATGTTTGTCACTAAAGTATATTATTTTATAAATCTATATATCCCACTTCGCTCATGCATGTAATGTTTTCTTTTTCCTCCGTTTCTCCTCTACAGTTAAATATACTGTAAAACTTTCAACAGAACAAACAGAATTATAATATCCTCAGGCTTTACAGACTTGTGGAACCGGTTTCGTCAAACTTTAACAAAAAATGTGGACAAACACCAGCATTTCACTGCAGCAACGGTTTATTTGCCAAGTCACATTTCATATAGGATCATAAAGTGTAACACAAGAAGGCAAACAGACTTGAAGAGTCATTGTAGAGTCATCATATCTGCTGTCAAATCTGACCAAACCCTGGTGAAATGTACCACAATAGACTAGTAAACTACGTCAGATGGGTTTGGTCACTTGTGCAACAGTACTGAAGACCAGAAACTTCTGTCTTACGTATTTAAGCATATAAAAAGGTATATATATACAGTTGTAGTCAGAATTAGCTCTCCTGTGATTGTTTTTTTCTTTTTTTAATGATGTTTCACAGATTCAGGAATTTTTCACAGTATTTCCCTTTAATATTTTTTCTTCTGTAGAAAGTCTTAGTTGTTTTATTTCGGCTAGAATAAAAGCTTTTCATTTTTAAAAAGCATTTTAAGGTCATTATTATTAGCCCCTTTAAGCAATATTAGTTTTGTATTGTCTACAGAACAAACCACTGTTATACATTACAATCAGAATCAGAATCAGAATCAGTTTTATTGCCAAGTGTGCTTCACACACACAAGGAATTTGCTTTGGCTACAGAAGCTTCCAGTGTACATAAAGTGACATAGTGACAACACAGAATAAATATTATAAAAGACAATAGACATTAAACAGAGATGCAGTCCAACGATCTGGATGTTGAAATGTATGTACAGATTTGTTATAAATATACAGGTTATAAGGTGCTGCGTGCAAAAGAGTAAGTATTGCATTATATATTGTTATAAGGTGCTATGTACAAATGCGTAAGGAAAAGTATTGCATTGTATATTATTATTAGGTGCTGTGTACAAGTGCGTGTGAGAAAGTATTGCACATTTATTGCACAATAGGAGAAATATTAACTGTTCATGAGGTAGATGGCCTGAGGAAAGAAACTATTCCTGTGTCTGGCAGTTTTTGTGCTCGGTGCTCTATAGCGCCGGCCAGACGGTAACAGTTCAAACAGGAAGTGTGCTGGGTGCGAGGCGTCCAGGGTGATTTTGCGAGCCCTTTTACTCACTGTGGAAGAGTACAGTTCTTGAAGTGTAGGAAGGGTAGTGCCAGTGATTCGTTCAGCAGTCCGGACTATTCGCTGTAGTCTACGGAGGTCAGATTTGGCTGCTGAGGCGAACCAGACGGTGATTGAAGTGCAGAGGATGGACTGGATGACAGCTGAGTAGAACTGTACGAGCAGCTCCTGTGGCAGGTTGAACTTCCTCAGCTGACTTGCCTAATGTCACTTTAAGCTGAATACTAGTATCCTGAAGAAATTTAGTCAAATATTATTTACTGTCTTCATGGCAAAGATAAAAGAAATCAGTGATTAGAGATGAGTTATTAAAACTATTATGTTAAGAAATGTGTTGAGAAAAACTCTTGTCTGTTAAACAGAAATTGGGGAAAAATATAGAGGAGGACGAATAATTCAGGAGGGCTAATAAAGCTGACTTCAACCTATATATATATAACATGGCACGCTCTAAATGTTAAAAATAACATTTTTATTTTAATAAAATGATTTTTAAATTAATATAATTATTTTATATAGCATCATGCATTTAATCCACATGCTAAAACAGAACAGTCATGAAACCTTTATATCAGTCACAGCACTGCTTATATCTCTTCTACATTTTATTATATGTCCCACATAAACGCACAAAAGGAATTTTTTAACAGGCATCTTGTTCAAATGCACTGTAGCAGTCATAACACTTTAATATCAGTCATAGGTTACATCTTTTATGGTCTCATCATTGACAAATTGGCCTTAAAAAATAGCAACCTTTTATTATCTGTCAAAAAATGGCCAAACTCAGCTGTTTAACTCTAGGAAAGAAAAATCAAGAAAATAATACACAAGAAAGAAAAGAAAATCCAAGAAAATAGCAAAGTTTCATTTTTGTCTGAGCACACGACGAAACTACAGAAGAGTCCTGCTATAAATAGGAAAATTCAAAACTCTTTAGCCACGTTTGACCGAGATGCTAAGGGTCTAATCCGATATATATTCATTCATTCATTTTCTTTTCGGCTTAGTCCCTTTATCAATCCGGGGTCGCCACAGCGGAATGAACCGCCAACTTATCCAGCATTTGTTTCACGCAGCGGATGCCCTTCCAGCCACAACCCATCTCTGGGAAACACATCCATACATTCTCATTCACACACATACACTATGGACAATTTAGCTTACTCAATTCACCTGTACCGCATGTCTTTGGACTGTGGGGGAAACCGGAGCACCCGGAGGAAACCCACGCAACCACGGGGAGAACATGCAAACTCCACACAGAAATGCCAACTGGCCCACCGATATATATTATGTGCTGTTATCATGGCAAAGATAAAATAAATCGGTGATTAGAGATGAGTTATTAAAACTATTATGATTAGAAATGTGCTGAAAATCTTGGAAATTGGGGAATAAATATATATAAGGGGGCTAATAATTTAGGAGGGCTAATAATGCTGACTTTACTGTATATATATTTAATATCATATAGTTCATATAGTTTAAAAAAGTTTGAAAACATGGCTCGTCCTAAATGACAACATTTTTATTTAAAATTATAGAGCATCATGCATTTAAGCCACATGATAAAACAGAACAGTCATGAAACCTTTATATCAGTCACAGCACTGCTTATATCTCTTCTACATTTTATTATATGTCCAACATAAACGTACATAACATATGTAAAGGCATTTCGAGAGGGATCTTGTTAAGTGCACTTTAGCAGTCATAACACTTTAATATCAGTCATCTTTTATGGTCTCATCATTGACAAATCGGCCTTAAAAAATAGCAACCTTTCATTTTCTGTCAAAAAAAAAATGGCCAAACTCAGCTGTTTAACTCTAGGAAATTTGTCCAAAAAATAAAAAAGAAAGAAAGAAAATAATACACAAGAAAAAAAGAAAATCCAAGAAAAGCAACATTTCATTTTTGTCACACGACGAAACTACAGAAGAGTCAAGCTTTAAATAGGAAAATTCAAAACTCTTTGGCCACGTTTGCCCGAGATGCTAATGGTCTAATCCGATTCAATGATCTATGCTAAGCTAAGCTAAAACGGCTCCCGCCATACTCAAAGATCGACTGAATAGATAAAAAAAAAATGGCAAAAATCAACTGTTTAACTCTAAACTGGACAAGATCTCGAATACAGATACAAGTGGCTGAAATGTGCGCACCCTTATAGATGTGAGGAGCTCTGTCACCCGGAAGAAGCTCGGAGTAGAGCCGCAGATCCTCCACATCGAGAGAAGTCAGCTGAGGTGGCTCTGGCATCTGCTTCGGATGCCTCCTGGACGCCAACCTAGGGAGGTGTCCCAGGCATGTCCCACCGGGAGGAGGCCTCGGGGAAGACTCAGGACACTCTGGAGGGACTGTGTCAAGCGGCTGGCCTGGAAACACCTCAGGATCCCTCCAGAGGAGCTGGAGGAGGTGTCTTGGGAGAGGGAAGTCTGGGGTTCTCTCCTAAGACTGCTGCCTCTGCGACCCGGCCCCGGATAAGCAAAAGAATATTAATAAGTGAGTGAATTAAAAAAGTGATCGAGCTTTTTATTATAATTTTTTTAGTAGAACTGTTTCGTTCTGAGATGGACCATTACTGTGATCTGGATTAAATCCATATGTAAACAGGGCCTCATAACTAGGGCCAGACGGAATCTGCGGACATTTTTTGCTATTTCTGCGGATTATTTTGTTAAAAATCTGCGGATTTGTGTGGAATTATTTTAGGAACATCATAACAAAAAAATTAATACATAAAATAAAAAGTATTACCTTTTTAACATTTATTTAATGTTTACAATGTGAATCCAATTAGATCCACTCTTGGTAAACAAAGCAAGTCTCTCATATAAAATCTCTACTAAAAGACAGAAAATATTACTTTATAAACTGTGTTGTAAATAAAACATATGAATATTTTCATATTAATCAATATTTTTACTGAAAATTAATTTGAAAACTGAATAAATATAAATTTACACACATTTACACCAGTAAATAAACAGAATCAATGATGGGCTAAAAATCTGCGAAAATCTGCGGAATTCTGCGCGCGCAGATTCCGTGTGGCCCTACTCATAACATGGAACAAAACATAGGCTTGTTTTACAGCTCCTCCAGAGTTAAACAGTTCAGTTTTACCATTTTTTAATCCATTCAGCTGGTCTTTTGGTCTGGCAGAGCAGACAATATTGGTACGCTTCGTAGCGCTTTTAGGGCTGTTACCACTGTATAAAAGCGTACAGAACCATACCGTACCACTTTTTTGGCCTGTTTCCA
>CAIGQQ010029894.1:0-18383 GCA_903798035.1 Danio albolineatus | reverse complement strand
ATAGCGCGATTTTGCCGCGCGTGCCGCGTCTGGTGTGAATTCGGCATTAGACGAAAGAAAATGTTAATTATGTCTAGCAACACCCCTGAGACTCATAAGGGGAACAGTGGAGATTTACTGGAAGACCTGGAGCTCAGCAAACAGATAGAACTGCTTGAACAGACCGAACAATGGAGTTAGTTTCCAAAGAAATGTATTGAGATTAATTTGAAGACCTGATATCTTTCTTTTTGGCAGACTGGCATGGAGCATGTGGAGAAACAGGGAAACACACGTCAGTAAAAGTACATCATTATAAGTTAGGTACTGCCTTAATTTAAGTTGAATCAAATTAAGTTCATAAAACATTTATTCATTCATTTTCTTTTTGGCTTAGTCCCTTTATTAATCAGGGGTCACCACAGCGGAATGAACCGATAACTTATCCAGCATATTTTTCTGCAGCAGATGCTCTTCCAGCCGCAACCCAGCATTGGTAAACACCCATACACTTTTGCATTCACTCACATACACTACAGCCAATTTAGCTAATTCAATTAACCTAGCCTTGATTTAGCTCGTCATCAGATCTGCTATAACCCTCCGTTATTTCACCTTCTTTGTAAAGTTGCCTATCAACCAGATCTAGTCCGGTAATGTGTAACCCACTTCTAGCCCAAATTACCTTAAATTTTGGTCTTTGTTTCACCAGCCGGTTCTATTGTGCTGAAACTAGCCTTTTCTCACATTTCCAGTCCTCATAAAACTTGTTTATGGAACAATAATTTTATTTTATATCAAAATAAGCCTTTATTTTATGAAAATTGGGTCAAACATATTATTTTTTCTTCATTGGATATGATGGATAGCCATGGTGACATTCTTAATTACAATAACTTCTGCTTCAAACAGGGTGCTGCTTCTCACCCTAAAGAGTTTTACACAATTATGAATGCTTTTCCTAAAAACATCATAGTTTTGATCAGAGGTATTCTTTCACACTATTCTGTGATGTTTTCTCTTCCATCTCTGTTTTTGGCCACTTCATGTTTTAGAGATCCAAAATGTAATAATAATCTAATTAATATTCTTATTCAAAGGCTTCATCCTGATCAGCTCAGACCTCATTTTACTTTTAACAATTTTAATTCACAGGAATTAGAAAAAATAAGTACAAGTTACATTTCTTATCCTATTCTCCCCAAAATGAAAGAGCTTCAGTTTAAAATTATGTGTATCCATCAGTATTCCTGAGATTAATATTTGATACTGAGGATAACTCTTGTTGTGAAAGAGATATTGAAACCACTGAGCAGATTTTCTACAACTGCTTATTCTCATGTACATTATAGAATGTCTCATGTCGTCAATATCCATGTAAACCAGGGGTGACCAACCCTGCTCCTGGCGATCGACTGTCCAGCAGATTTCAGTTGCAACCCATATGAAACACACCTGCCTGTAATTATCTAGTGCTGTTCAGGTCCTAATTAATTGGTTCAGGTGTGTTTGATGAGGGTAGGAGCTGAACTCAGCAGGAAAGTCGATCGCCAGGAGCAGGGTTGAGCACCACTGATGTAAACTGTTTTGCTATAAACAAGTTAAATTGGATGGTAAATAGATTACTCTAAAATTATTTACCTTAACAATAAAAAACTAAAACTATAATCTACACTCACACACATACCATTTGCAGACAGCACACAATATAATCTATCAGTGCACATGAGCAGTACAATATGTATTGCATATAAATAATGCTTTGAATGAACAGATCGCTGAAGTGCTTCAATAGTCTGTTGAGTACTGGAATTAGCATGTAAGCTAACAAATCACTCATGTTCTCATTCACAATAGCAATAGTTCTCATTCACTCATGTTTTCATTCACAATAGCGACACTGGGTTTCCCATACACCGATTTATTTGTAGTAATGTGGGAGTTTTAACATGAACACATCTTTAAAGGCAACCAGTCGTCTACAGAAAGTTTAATTGTCTTCATTAAGAAAACTTGTTTCTTTTCTCAAATTAGTCCATCAAAATAAATGTGTAGTGTTTAAAACCAAAGTCTTCATTTGTTACCCACAACACATCAAGAGTTTATCAAGTCCAAATCTCATAATCTGACACAAATCTGATCTGTTGTGACTGGTAAATGGCATTGTGTAGTCTGAACAGGGCTTTAGGGAGTCTGCATCGCTCGGTCACTGTCATTGCTTTATCCTAAGTTCACACTGCACAAGTTTAGCCGGACTTTCATTCGCCAACAAGTTTTGTGAAACTGCAGACAAAAGCCCAAAATTAGAGGCAAATCTGTGTTTGTTCACGCAAGTGACAATCAAACTGTATGAATGATCAATAACACAATCTAAGGGTGTAGGACAGTGTTCCCTGCATCTCCCCAAACATTCTCTCCTCCATAATCTTTCTAATTCAATGTGCACAAATATGGTTATCGGTTTGTAATAGAGTTGAAACACTTTGTTAGATTTTACTGTATTTGGCTTAACCGTTCTTGGGTGGCTCGCCAAATTGTATAGATGACTCTAATAAATCATAAGCATGTGATCCTCCCAAAAGTAGTTGATAAATAAACTTCACATGAATGAACGGCCAAACTACATGAAAAAGCTGCTGTTTTGAATATACCTGTGTTTGTGTGAACAAGGCCTCATTTTTGAGGACTCTGCTCTCCATTGTGAAGCTTCATGTGAGCGCTGAGGCTTCTTTTATGTTTAAAGACCTTTCCACACTCACTGCATCTAAAACGTTCCTCTCTTGAGTGAATCTTCATGTGTCGCTTAATGGAGTCTTTGCGTGTGAGACTCTTTCCACACTGATCACATGTGAACACTATGGTTCCAGTGTGACCATTCATGTGGTTCATAAGGCTAACTTTTGATGTGACGCTCTTTCCACACTGAGTACATGCAAACGGCTTCTCTCCGGTGTGACTTATCATGTGGTGTTTGAGTGTGCTTTTACACGTGAAACTTTTACCACACTCTGTGCATGTGTAAGGTTTCTCTCCAGTGTGAATCCTCATGTGGGTGTTAAGGTTTTGTTTTTGAGAAAAACTTTTCCCACACTGTGTGCAAGTAAAACTTCTCTCTCCAGTGTGAGTTCTCATGTGGACTGTAAGGGTGTCATTTTGCTTAAAACTCTTTCCACACTGATGGCAAGAGTAAGGCTTCTCCCCAGTGTGAATTCTCATGTGCACTGTCAAGTATGCTGTATTATAGAAGCTGTTTCCACAGTGTTGGCATGTGTACGGCCTCTCTCCAGTGTGAACTCTCATGTGCAGTTTAAAGCTTCCTGCATGATAGAAGCTTTTTCCACAGTGTTTGCATGTGTACGGCCTCTCTCCAGTGTGAATTCTCATGTGGGCTTTAAAGCTTGGTATATAAAAAAAACTCTTCCCACACTGTTCACAGGTGTAAGGTTTCTCCCCTGTGTGAACTCTCATGTGAACATCAAGCTTTGACTTTTGACTGAAACTCTTCCCACACTGTTTACAGCTGAAATTACACCCAGATTTGGATTTCCGAGGTCTTCCGTGTGATGAAGTCTTTGTAGTCAGTGTGGGTTTTTCATCAGTCGTTATTTCTTGGGGTTTCTCTTCCATTTCATTCCATTGATGAGTCTCTTCTTTCAGCACCATCAGGCCTTAAAAGAAAAAAAAAAAGTTAACTTTAGTATGATGGATGTTTCACCCACAAATTAAAATGACCTCACATTTACTCTCCGTCATGTGGTTTTAAACATTTCCTTTCTTCTGGAACACAAAGAAAGTCAGTGTTTTTTCATATCTTCTTTTGTGTTCAACAGAATAAAGAAACTCATAAAGGTTTAAAACCACACGAGGGAGAGTAAATGGTGAGGCTATTTTCATTTCTGCATCAACTATGCCTATAAAGGGTTCCTATTATGAACCTTTTTTACAAGATGTAAAATAAGTCTTTGGTGTTCCCAGAATGTGTCTGAGGTTTCAGCTCAAAATCAGATCATATACCTTGCAGAATATTGAATTTTGGGGGTCAGAGGAAAACCAAGCTCTTTTTGTGCCTGTGGCTTTAAATGCAAATGATCAAATGCACATGCTCTAGATTACTCGTGTTGTCGTGTTGGAAGACCCGATTGAGACAAATCCTGCATGTTCATAGCAAGTACGCATAATTCAGGCTTATATTAGTGAGTTTGCATTATTGTATATAACTTATGCAAATGTTTCTCAGTACTGGGTTGCAGTCTGCTGTTTACAACATATGCTGGATAAGTTGGTGGTTCATTGCGCTGTGGTGACCCCTGATGAATAAAGGGACTAGGCCGAAGAAAAACGAAGGAATAAACTTATGCAAATGCTTAATGCCACATTTGCTGTAAACTGCAGTGATGAGGAGATGGGAAGATGACATACTTTGCTACTTGTTTTCATTCATTTCTACTTTTGTCTTTGTTTTCTTGCCTTTGTGCATGTCCTGAGGCTCAGCTGAAGACCTTAGTGGTGACATTTTCCATACCCGACAAGATGCAGAAATGCCAGCTAAAAAGGTTATCTACTGTTCTATCAGGGACATTGACAATTAAATATACAAATAATAATATTATCCTGGGGTTTGCCAATGTGAAACGTCTGTTAATGAACACCCAGGATTATTTTGTTAACCCCAGGTATAGCATGAGCAGTGTGGAACGTGATCACAGATAACCCATGATTCTGTGTATCCAGGGTTAGAATGGCCCAAGGTTAATGAGTTCATGTATGAAAAGCCGTAAGAATACTCAGCATCAGCTCTCAGGATAAACAGAGCACAATGACAAACACCGACATACAAAATTGTCAATCATGTCATAGCAGTGACCTGATCTCATATGCTATTTTTTTAGAACTTCCAATTCAGTTGCCTATTGGAGAAATGACCAGGAATGATAAACAGCAGAAAACAGTCACACTACTAGTTCTACAAACAAGTGTGTTCATGACTATACATACAAGAAAAAATGATAAAATTGCAAAATCAAGCAGTATTAGTCATGGGCCAGTATAAGATTCTGACGGTATGATAACCTTGAATAAAAATATCACGGTTTCACTGTACTGTGATTACTGCTCTACAATATATTCTTTTTACATGTCTGGGTAAAAAACTACAACTTTTTTTTCTCTTTGAACACAACATATTTTCTTTTGAGAAGCTTTTAAAGTATTTTGGAGCAGTAAACATGTCAGGCTGAATCATTGACTTCTGCTGTCTTCATTAGTTTCAAAAACATAGATTTCTTTACTATTTAAAACAGCATCTTTGGAGCTCATTTCAGCTGGAGATTCTGTTGGAGATACTGATACTCCTAAAAAACTTAAAACAGAACATAAAAAACCCTTACATATACCGTAGGGCCAGTAGAGCAGAAAATATTGGCGGTTTTAAAACTTTGACTTTGCCAAACCGCGGTATACCTTGACAACGGTTATCGTCCCATGCCTAAGCAGCATAACACTGGTTTTAGGATCTGAAAATGAATTCTTAAAACGTCTCAAGCAAAAAGATTCCAATAGCGGCGCCTGCTGGTACATGAAGAATATGGTCAATACTGACGAACTTTACACTCAAATGTTTGCACATCATCAGCATGCTGTAATCCATTTCTGAAGCAGCAAAGGTTATTTTTAGACTAGTTTGTTGGCCAGTTGTAGTCAGTGCAATGCTAAACGTTATTGTTCCACTAGAATTTGATTTGTCTCACGTCGTCCCACAACAACATCATATAGTTTAGAATACTGTACAATGTTGAATAACAATTAATTATTTTAGTGTCCATTTCATTCAGCATGTTTAATATTGGGGGCATCCACGTTTTTTGACATACTTTAAACCAGGGTTTCTGCAGGCTTCACAAAGTTAAATTTAAGATTTTTAAAGACATTTGTAAGAACATTATGAATGAAATTTAGACTCAAAGGGCTAAAGGCTAAGGAATTTTTCAAATGGCCCAGATGGAAAGGATTTTTATTTGCCCTATCAAAAAAAAAAAAGATTATAATTTAATACATTTAATACTACAATAATAAATGATAAAACATTTACAATACTTTAGATATTTCTTAGCAAAAGATTTAAAATATTGTGTAAAAACAAGCAAGCTCTACTTGTATCCATACACTTTTTTCCAACATAAACTTTCTTTAAAATAAAAAAAATGAACAAAAGTTTTCAAAGTTTTAAAAACTATAATAAACTAAATCTATGCACAACAATCTGTCCAGTTCGATGTCCCCAGCATTAAATACATGGAGCACGTTTAAACAAATGTTATTGTGAGGAAAATAATTAAACCAATATGATAAATAGAGTTAAAACGACCTTAAAGTTTTATTGAGATAGATTGTTGGTGATTGTATGGGTTTTGGCCAGATTGGGTAACAAAACATATAGAGATAAATACAGATACAAATATCTTCTATGAGAATACTGTAGGTCAAATATCGTCAGCTCAGTTAAATCTTTTTAATTTATTGTTTTTATTTATTTTATATAGTGCCAGTGCTTAAGGACGCTTTACAAACAGTAGGAGAACAAGAAAAGCAATAACCTTAAGGTAGAGAAAATGGGAGACTAATAATACATAAAAAGAATGACAAAAGACATGTGAACAAGAAAGAAACTCATTCCTGTCTTTCAATGACTGCTGATGTGCGTTTAGGAGAACTAGGCAGCACACTCAGGGCTGCAAGATGGATTTAATTTAGTATTCTTATTATTTAAATATATCTGAATGAGGATCAAATGACTGAGTTGGTCTTTGAGAATGAAAATTAACCTGTTTGTTCCTGCGGATCTTCATGTTTGACTCTGAATGTTTCTTCAATCTTCACATCTTCACTCTCCTCTTTAATAAACGCCATCTTTATAACAGTGTGGAGATCAGTCGCTTCAGCAGGAGTTTTTCTCTGCGTTTGGACACTTTATCCTGTTTAAAATGAACAAAACAATAAAAATGTTCAGTTTAAAATAAATAAAACAATGAACAGAAACAAAATAACTTCTCTTCAACACTTGCTTCAACAGTTTCTTTATATGAGAGTAATTAACAAACAGAAATCAGGTAAGTCCGAGCAAGAAACAACTGACACAAATGACCTGATTAAAACTAGCACTTCATTTCTTATATCTAGTGATGTTTACATTATGCTGGAGTGACATCATGCTGTTTAATAAAGTAATCCTTCATTAAAACACGTATTACACACATTTCTGTTACTTTATTCAAACAATAGCCCTCATTACTGCGAGTAAAATAGTACTAAGTTGGTTAAAGGGTTAAAATAATATTGTCAACAGCAGATACATCATTTGGCATCGGATGAGAAACCTGAAACTTTAATAAATCGGTTTATATTCATGTAAAAGCTTTAAAGCAAACCTTTCTTCTCCACTCCAGTTGATTCACAGCGACGGAGCGGCGCAGCCTTATTACGTCTTCTTCTTCTTCTTCTTATGATTTTACGGCGGTTGGCATCCAGCTTTTTGATGCATTACCGCCACCTTCAGCTCCGGAGTACCGTTTGACGTCACGCGCCACGGCAAAAGAAGTCTTTTTTCTTTAGCTTTTTTTTTTTTTACTACTTACTGTTGCAGTCATGACTTATTGATACATTTCCCCCTCGTTTTCCACTGTACACAATATATCTACTCTCTTTTAAACACACAGATATTCAGTATTTGAAGTTGATCAAAACCTTTAATTTAATAATCATCCACTAAAATTTTAAAGCAGAAAATGCCAACATTCTAAAAGGTACAAATAATCTGATGGGTGTTTTGAGCTGAAACTTTACAGACAACTTCTGGAGACACAAAAGACTTATCTTAAATCTTGCAAAAGGGGTAACATATGTGCTCTTTAAGTAAAAAGTACCCATTACTAATACATGTTTTAGTTCCATTAAATGTAAATATTCGGTTTCCCCCACAGTCCAAAGACATGCAGTATAGATAAACTAAATTAGTGTATATGTGCATGTGTCAATGTGACAGTGTATGGATGTTTCCCAGTACTGGGTTGCCGCTGGAAGGGCATCCGCTGTGTAAAACATATGCTGGAATAATTGGCGGTTCATTCTTCTGTGGCAATCCGTGATAAATCAGGGATTAAGCTGAAGGATAGTGGGTGAGATAGGCAGATAACTAGACCTCACATCCTATTGATAAATAAATATAAAATAACTTACAGTTAAATTTAATATTAAAATGTTTGTTGCCAATTTTATGAAAGTAGCCAAGCGGCATCACACCCTGTAATACTGCCTAACATTGCTCAAAAAGTCAGCTCATGTATCATCCTGACGCAAACTCACAGCATTCAGCATGTAGTTTTACAGCTGTTAGATCAAAAACAACAGCTGCCATTCATGTTCAAACACTCTAAAAATAATTCTTCAGGCCGGTCTGTCTTTATAAATAATGTCTTACATTTACACTGAATTCTGTCAGAAAAATATTTACTTTTTGTCTTTAGCTAAAATAAATTCTTATTGTATTTGACTGCAAACTATGTTTAATCAGGCTCGCTGCCTTATTCTCTTCAAAGAGCAGCTCTCACACAGAGCCCGTTATTTCAGTGTTTTGTCCAGGATATTGTGGATATTTGTGGATTCCTTCTGTTTTGTCATTGGCTATGTGAAGATTACCAGACAAACCTCTTTTGAGTGTATACTGGCTAGGATTTAAGTTGATCATATTTATGAGAAATGATTGAGTTATTATTGAAATGAGACATCAGGTCATCGCCCTATCACAGATCAGAGAACATGCTGCCGTACATCATACAAGTCTTTCAGCACTTCAGTGCTCCATCTTCACCATCTGTTAACATTGCATTAGTCTTTTCAGTGTCATTGTACAGCATGATACTGTTTGAGTTAGTGCTATTGTAGAAGTATTAGCTTTTATTCATATTTTACTTTTGAATACAGCTGTTTTCCTTGAATTAGTGAGTTACAGAGAAACTATAAAAATGTGCTATTATTGATTAATAATAACAGATATAATGTATTATTTTATTCTACATTATTGTATATCATTTGTACTATTATAATAATGTGTGATTCTTTACTTTTTAATAAACTGTTTTTGTTAACTGTTATAAAACTAAGAAAAAAAGAGGATTCCAGCATAAAGGAAACATTTATTGATAATACATCTCTCTTTATAGCATAATATACATGACACGTTTGACCTCTCTTACTTCTAGGTAACTGGAGTTTTTTACACCATGAAATTATAATCAGTTATTAAATATAAGCGTTATTATATTTTATATCTGAGAAAACAGCAGCTCCTCCATTCAGTTGCGTCTGTTTACAGCACACATACAAACATACAGAAGTTAGTCAAACTGAGAATCAAAGTTGCTCTTCTTTATATACTCAAAAGATACCGTTACAGGGACCAAAATCCTTAAGAGAATTATTATTATTATTATTATTATTATTATTATTATTATCTTCTACAGCGCTTCACGGAAATCGCGCACTGCACCTGAATGTGGCGGCGCGGTGGCGTTGCTGTCAGTGGCGTTCTAAATAAGAATGTGTTCGAGAAACGATGACGTTGATTAACTAGTGTGAGCTGCATTAGTGTCTGACCATCGCTGACATTAGCGGTGTGTAAAGATCTTTCTAAAAGTATCAGTTTAGGTTATTGCAGACTTGGATTCAGGCAGTTTTACTCCCCTGTTGTTCCTGATGCGTCCAGTAGAGGGGATAAAAGATACATGGCCAAATAATAGATTAGAAGTCAACTCTTACAGATTATTAAATGTCCTGTTCATAAATATACTTTTATTTTTATTTTTTAGGTAAATATAAAAGCTAAGTTAATGTATCAGAAAGTGAGTTTAAATATACAAACAACTGATACACTCACCATACAGTTTCAGATATACAAAAGCCCAATTGCAAATTAATTTAGATTAATTTAATTAGAAAAAATAAACACACACATAGTTGGATAGTTACGATTAACTGTAGCCTAGTTATAAGTGTTCATATAGAGATGTGCTTTTTGTTGTATTGATTATATATAAAGTTGCATTCTGAAAACACCAAAATTATAACCGAAAAATGCTTCATTCTAAAGTTCCAAGCAACATTTAGCCAAACCTGACAAACAAAAACCCAGACAACATTTGATTTTCTTGAACATTTATTTTGTTTGTGTTCTTCCTATTCCAGATATCTAATCCTTAAACAGTCAGGAGTGAAAAATGACCAACAAAAATAATTTCATGTGATTATAAATATATTATCTGGACCGAAGTAAAACATATAACAGATTTTTAAAAATATTTGATTTATGATTTAAGGATTTTATGAGTTGTATCTCCCAGGAAACATTGACAGTTTAGGGTATAACAAAAGTACTAAGCAGCTTTGCAGCTACAACTTGTGATTCTGACTTGCCCCTGGCTAAAATTTCATGCTGGAGTACCCAAACGCGACCTATTTTCAATGCCCAGACAGGGGGAAGGAGGTTCTCACCCAACATTTGATGGTACATGGCCCCATCCATCCTCCCTTTGATGCGGTGCAATTGTCCTGTCCCCTTGGCAGAAAAACACCCCCAAAGCATAATGTTTCCACCTCCATGTTTGACGGTGGGGATGGTGTTTTTGGAGTCATAGGCAGCGTTCCTCCTCCAAACACGGCGAGTTGAGTTGATGCCAAAGAGCTCAATTTTGGTCTCATTTGACCACAACACTTTCACCCAGTCCTCCTCT
Organism: Danio albolineatus; assembly: GCA_903798035.1. Classification (NCBI taxonomy): domain Eukaryota; kingdom Metazoa; phylum Chordata; class Actinopteri; order Cypriniformes; family Danionidae; genus Danio; species Danio albolineatus. The sequence goes on along the minus strand of CAIGQQ010029894.1, from coordinate 7,623 downwards.
GAATCAGTCAGATGTTCAGTGGCAAACTTCAAACGGGCTTTTAGATGGGCTTTCTTGAGCAGGGGAACCTTGCGGGCACAGCAGGATTTCAGTCCTTTACAGCGACTATGGTCCCAGCTGGCTTGAGATCATTGACAAGTTCCTCCCGAGTAGTTTTGGGCTGATTCCTCACCCTTCTCATTATCATAGAAACTCCACGAGGTGAGATCTTGCATGGAGCTCCAGATCGAGGGAGATCGGCAGTTAATTTAGGTTTCTTCCTTTTGCGAATAATTGCACCAACTGTTGTCATCTTCTCCCGCAGCTGCTTGGCGATGGTCTTGTAGCCCATTCCAGCCTTATGTAGGTTCACAATCCTGTCCCTGAGATCCTTGGAAAGCTCTATGGTCTTGGCCATGGTGAAGCGTTTGGAATCTGGATTGATTGATTGCTTCTGTGGACAGGTCTCATTTATACAGGTAACTAGCTGAGATGGCTGCCAATGTCAGCTCGTTACCTGTATAAGATCCACCTGGGAGCTAGAGATCTTGCTGACGGATAGGGGATCAAATACTTATTTCATTCATAGAAATGCAAATTAATTTATAACTTTTTTTGAAACGCATTTTTCTGCATTTTTTTTTTGTTATTGTTGCGTCTCTCACTGTTCAAATAAACCTACTATTGAAATTATAGACTGAATTTTTTGTTAGTGGGAAAACTTACAAAATCAGCTGGGGTTCAAATAACTTTTTTCCCTCACTGTATACTCTTTCACACCAGCAAGGATTTTCATGTGTTCATTACGGTTTGCTGACCGGTTGAAACTCTTCCCACACTGAGTGCATGTGAATGGTTTCTCTCCAGAGTAGGTCTTCGTGTGCTTATTAAGGCCGGAGGAGTTGCAGAAACTCATCTCACACTGAAGCTGCGGTCACACTAGAGTTTGAGCATGCGCAATTCTGTTGTACAACGCTGCGAAAAGGGGCGGGATTAAACAAGATGATTAGACATTAAAAGTGAGCGATTGGTCCATAATTTACATTTCTGTCCAGAGAGATGTTTTGATCTACGATTGGTCTCACAATCAAGTAATGCGATTTCGCAGGTCAGAGTTCACCTTGACACACGAACTTGCGTTTCCGGTCTGACGCATTCGCATGTGTATGAGTGGAAGTCTATAAGGAGAAAAGTCCAGTATGACCGTATCCTAAGTGCAAGTGATTGTTTTCTCTCTTGTGTGGATCCTCATGTGTAGATTAAGGTTTGATGATTGGATGAAACTCTTCCCACACTGAGTGCATGTGAATGGTTTCTCTCCGGTGTGGATCCTCATGTGTTTATTAAAGTGAGATGAGCAGCTGAAACTCTTCCCACACTGAGTGCATATGAAAGGTTTCTCTCCAGTGTGGATCCTCATGTGAATCTTAAGATTGCACTTTCTTCCAAAACTCTTCCCACACTGAGTGCATGTGAATGGTTTCTCTCCAGTGTGGATCATCATGTGAATATTAAGGTGTGATGATTTGTTGAAACCTTTCCCACACTGAGTGCATGTGAATGGTTTCTCTCCAGTGTGGATCCTCATGTGTTGATTAAAGGATGATGAGCAGTTGAAACTCTTCCCACACTGAGTGCATGAGAATGGTTTCTCTCCTGTGTGGATCCTCATGTGAAGATTAAGGTGTGATGATTGGCTGAAACTCATCCCACACTGAGTGCATGTGAATGGTTTCTCTCCAGTGTGGATCCTCATGTGTTTATTAAGGTGTGATGAGCAGTTGAAACTCTTCCCACACTGGGTGCAGGTGAATGGTTTCTCTCCAGTGTGGATCCTCGTGTGAATTTTAAGACTGCCTAGTCTTTCAAAACTCTTTCCACACTGAGTGCAGGTGAAACGATTCTTGTCTCTCCTTTTCAAAATACCATCAGTCTGTAAATGAGTTTTTTCCTCAATTTTGACATGATGTTCCTCCTCTTTACTCCCCTCATTCTCTTCAATTAGGTCTAAAATAAATAAAACATTATTTTTCATTAAGTCTTAAAAACTCTCATCAAAAGCTGAAAAATTAAAAGACACTGGAAAAATCTATCATCAAAATTTTGATGCACATTAAAATGTAAAATAAATCAGATCATATTTTGTTTGGTCCATTAACATGTACACATTTAAGCAGATTCAATTCAATTCATCTTTATTTATCTAGTGCTTTTACAATGTAAATTGTGTCAAAGACACTTAACAAAGCAGTTATAGTAAATTGAAACGGTGTCAGTCCAGTTTTCAGAGTTTCTTACATAATTGATCCTAAAAGTCATTTTGGTCATATTGATAAGACAGAGATTTGAAAGCCGTAAATGGCCTATTTTTATTCATATATATATATATATATACACACACACACACATATACATAAACAAAATGTTTTTCTAAAATTCGTAGAGCAGACAGGGAATTCTGTTATAAAAAACACAGTTCATTCTGTGCCTGACTGATAAACGCATCAGAAAAAAAAAAGTTCTGGGGTCACAGCTGAACATTTGCCTCGCAGACATGAGACATACCTGTACAGCAGGGCTATTCAATTAGTTTGTCATGGGGGCCGGTTCATGAAAAGCATCCCAAACGAAGGGCCGGTGAGGTATGACTTGCAATATGAGTGAGGACGCAACTACATATGTTGCATTTTTGCTCAAGACACCCACGTTGGCTTTTTCTACATTAAAATGTATGTATGTTGTATTTTCAAACTACAAAATATCAGTGCATTTTACAATGTGGTTTTTTTTTTTTTACAAACCTTCAATTTTTTTATTTAAAAGCACAACAAACGCAGTGCATTATTTCAGTAGGCTTCTTCTAAATTCAAACACATTCATGTGTTTTGAACCGCATAACAATTATGGATGCAGCAATTATAGATTTTGGTTGTACGATTATAGTCTGATGAATAATTATGGTTTCACGGTAATTGCATCTAATGTAAATTTAAGCTTTATTTTAGGTAGGCCTAAGTATTTAGATTAACTGTTGTCATAATCTGTGTTCATACACTCTCAGAAATAAAAGTACAGGAGCTGTCACTGGTGCACTACCTTTTCAAAAGGTACATATTTGTATCTGAATGGTCTATAATGGTACCTCAAAGGTACTTTTTAGGCACATTTGTGTACGAATATGCACATTTGAGGTCCCACTATGGACTCTTTGGGTACATGAACCTTTTGAAAAGGTACTGCCCCAGTGACAGGCCCTGTACCTTTATTTCTGACAGTGTACATACATAATCATTTTAATAATAATTCGTCTAACATATCTTTTGTTTACATTGCACTGAAAGCCACTCACAACCTCACCGCAATGTTTTCTACTGTGTGTGCCTGGAAAGCCGCGAGCGCATTGTTCCGCTTGCGCGCACACATTGGCGTATTCTACATTAGAAATAACAAACATGCGCGCGGAAAAGACGTGATAGTGGAACGGCGCGCCGCTATAGTTAATCCAGTGTGCTTGCATTGGCATCGGCGTACAAGCTCGGAACTTTAAACTAGCGCACAGGTGGCATAACTGTTTAATGGCAGCAGTTTCGTTCTGTGCAACAGAAACGCGTAATTGAGAAGCCTTTACGAATAATTAACCGTGACGAATAAAAGCGCAGTGAAATTGGCGAATCGTTGCATCCCTAATAATGACATCAGTGTAACATACAACAAGTATTTTCTACAAAAATATCCAAATGTTTTCGGCTGCCAGCTCCACTCGCTTAATGTCAGGTGACTCACGCTCTGCGCAGCCTTCAACTGCAGCTCGTGCTGTACTGAACAGGCGCACGTCACTTCATAAATATAGCGGCTGTTTTTCGACTGAACTAAATTTATTTCTGATGTCTTGTTCAAACTAATTGGAGGGCCAGAAAAAAATGGTCTTGGGGGCCGGGTTCGGCCCACGGGCCGCCAATTGAATAGCCCTGCTGTACAGCATCTGCATAAAGGCTGGAATGTGCACCTTTCCCCTTGTGTGCTGTTGGGTCATTTTCATCCATACTGGGGTGATTTTGAGGCTTCATTTAGCCAAAACTTTTCTCTGTGTTTCAGCAAATGCATTGATATTTGGGGACATCTTATTTTCACATATTCTGGGAAAACACTTTGAAATAATAATAAAAAATAAAATAAAAAAAACTCAATACACTGGGCATATTTACTCCCTTTTCATTATATGTATTATATTTCTATTATAACAACATTTTTTTGATTGCAAAGCCATGACAGCATATAATTGTAGGGGTCCAAGCTACGTTAAAAGACCGATCAGGGATTTATTAGATCATTTCAATTAATCGGATCTTGAAGATTTGAATCATTGATTCAACTCGATTGAGTCATATTAAATCAGATTAAAAGATTCACACTTTATCTACTATTTGTCCAGCAAATAGAAGACATTGTATTTTACTAATCTTGTTTACATTATTTACGTGGCCAACGATAATAACACAACTCAGTATTGGGTTACTTTTAGCAAGGTAACAAAATCTACAGCTCGAGACACAGTTCTTACAGAAGAAGAACAAAGATTTGAGCTACACTACGATACATGAAACTAACTACGTAATAAGCAAACAACAAACAAACACACATTCACACAGAGGCAGTTCAGAGCCGTATAATTTTTTTGGCATCACCATTCCCACACCACCGTTACATTTCCCTGTTGGGGAGAGATTTGTGACTTTTACTATTGATCATCAGTTACAGTGCAAAAAATGTTTCTGCCTTTTTATATGGAGCATAGTGTGTGTGAGTGTGTGTGTGTGTGTGTGTGTGGTGCATGATTGGGTTTGGTAGTCCATGATGCAGATTTATAGTTCTTGTGGATGTTTTCCAGCTATTTCTGGTGGTTAGATCCCAATACTGGTGATCGTGACAATTACATAAATTTACATGTTTTGTAAGCTACAAAATGAAAGCCTCAGTTTGGTGCAGAGTTATCATTATGCAGAAATAAATAAAATATTTGGATTTGTTTGATTCGTAGATTAGGCTTTGCAGGCTATTTTAAAAATGTATAATATAAACCCATATCAACATATACAAATGAAATTGTAAACTATTGCAGTGAAATTAAGATCACTTTACCAATCACACAGAGACATTTAAAATGACACCAAACGTGCATATAAAGCCAAAAGATACAACATATTATTGTGGAATGTGATTGAGCTGCTCTGGTGGAGAAGGTAAAGTCGAAGGCAGAGGACGCGTAATCAAGACAGTTGAAGAACTGGTTTTACTAGCTGATCTTCTTTAAAAAGTTATCTTCTTGAAAGTTTATTGTTTTAGTTCCAGACAATTGTCGTGGTCTTGGCTCGTGGAATTCCATAAATTCTCAGGTTCTGATATTATGGAGAGACTTAGCCATCCTTACATTCTAATAAATTGTAACTGTTGTTACATCACTGTTGTAATAAAAAGTGTTTCTTGGGCATTTATCCAGCCTGTTACAATAATTCCTGGATGATTTTTAGACATTAAAGTAATGACGAAAGCTTTGATCACTAGAATAAATAATATTTTAAACTACATTTAGATGAAAAACAATTGCTTAAAAATTCCCCAAAAATTGCTTTTCATTGCAGACCGAACAAAAAACATTACTTAATGTGTTTGTCATGATTTTTGATTATTTATTTTTTTATTTTAATAAACGTGTTCCGATTTTGATTATTGCAACACATTTCAAGAAAAGTTAAAACAGTAAAACATTTACCACTTTGTAATGTTGCCATTCCTTGTCACAACCCTTAGAAGATGTTTTGGGACTGAAGATACCAAGTGATGAAGTGTTTCAGGTTTAATTTTTCACCTGAAACCATAAGTCCCTTCCTGCAAACAAGTCTTAAGGTGGACAACAGTACAGGGTCTTCACAATGCGCCACACATTCTCTATCAGAGACAGGTTGGGACTGCAGGCAGGCCAGTCAAGTAACTGTATCATCTTCCTCCACAGCTAGGACTTTGTAATGTGTGAAGATTTTGGTTTTGCATTGTCTTGTTAAAATATGTAAGGGCCTTGCTGGAAAAAAAGGCAGCATATTGTGCTCCAATATCTCCATGTCTCAGCTCAACTTTTCAGCATTAATGGTGTCATCACATAATCCAATAATTATGAAAATCGTGCAATGTGAATTTGGCATTAGGCGACAAGCAAACCAGAGGTTAAATGTAATATAACAGGATATTTCTATGGTCAGGATGATCAGAGGTAAAATTCAACTACAGTCTTCTAGCCTCCTTCGATGGATAACACACACATACATATACACAATGAATGATGATCAACTTCTAGGATGTCCTGCACTCTAGCAGGCATCTTGCCAGAATGGTACAATAAACATCTTTAAACTGGCAGCTAACTAATACATAGAAGGTCTTTCTCATATAATAGAATAGAACACAGCAGAATTGCCATCTACTGACAGCTGTTCAAGTAGCATCAAACGTCCAGTTCCACATGAGAGGTCTCCATGACCTCTGGAATAAGCCTGAAGATCTTAAGGAAACAAATGACTTGGCATACAGAAAAAGCAACATCGTTCATATGACACATATAATTCTAGTTTTACTCTAAAGAGGGATGACAGGTCGTCATATAATCTAGGCACTTGGACAGTTTACCAATACAAAGTTATTAATAATCTTATCACAGAAAGGATATTTGCTTATCCTGGTGTAGTCATCACCCAGATACCCACTCCTTCAACGAGCACAGATGACACTTTAACCTTAATCTTTGTTGTGATATTTTTCATAACAGCTAATTTAGGCAATCACTTGAAATTTATGTTTATTTAAGTCTAAAGCTTGAGTAAACATATACGTAATGGGCTACATTTAATATAATTGCACATCTGTTAATTTAATTTCATTTGTGGATATCAAATAAAAAGAATAGCAAAGGGCCTTTACTGGCCTGACATTTGACAGTTGCATTACTTTTACATTTACAAACTGGTAATGATCAGTTTGATGATCATGACTTAAGCCACCTTAAAGCCCATCTCTAGACACCTGTTTAGGTGCAGTTTCTGTGTAATGGTGAAACATTAAACCTGACTGAAACTTAACAACAACGTCGTTTACATGTGCCACCTGACCCTGCAGCAAGAAGCAAAAGAAGGGGGCAAAGAGGCCCTGAAGAACTGCTCCGCATATTCTGTAATTGCTGCATCTGCTGCATCTGCTCTCTGTGCTGCTGCATCATCATAGCCATCGACTTCTCATGTCTCCTGTTGGAGTTCTCTAGCAGCTCTCTAAACTCTCTATCTCTGTTACTCTCGGCTTCAGATGCCTGTCTCTTGAACTCCTGCATCTCCTTGCTCATCATGTCTGCCTTCTCCTGAAAGCCCTTCTCCAGGAGAGCCGCCTGCTCCCTCAGTTTGCTGTCCATGGCACGCTGTGCCTCCTCTCGCTGCAGCTTCATCTCCTCCTCCATCTTCTCCTTCATCTGCTTCATCCGCTCCTCATTACTCCTTTTCTCGGCCTCCATCTTCTCCAGCAGTTGCCGCTGTGTCTCTTCCTTAGCTTTGATTTCCTGTTCCAGCAGAACTGCTTTCTCCATTTCCTCTGGCCATTGACAGAAAG
>CAIGQQ010029888.1:1272011-1282061 GCA_903798035.1 Danio albolineatus | reverse complement strand
ATTATAATTATATTATAACACGTACATAAGATTGTGCAAACATACTAAAAGCTTGCATCCATGATTTTCAAATGATCTTTGGAAAAAGCTAACTTTTTCATTTATATACTTATTATATACCAATTGCTAATAATAAGAATTAATAATGTTCGAAAAATTAGAGATATATATATATAAAAAATCTTCAAAAATAATTTAATTTTCAAAGTAATAGTTTAGGACAGAAGCCTATTATGAGAAAATTAACATGTTTTACTCTATATGCAAGCTAACCTACAGTATAGGAGCCATCCAAAAGAATATTGGACTACTTTAACTTGCAACACTGGTCATTGTCACAAAATAAACTGAGACAAGATGCCATTGCAAAGGTATAGTTCACCCAGAACTGAAAACAAAAGCTAATTACCTGTAACACTTGCCATAGTATTTGATTTTTGATGTGTTCAACAAGTTTTGAACAAGTGAAGGGTGTGTAAATAATGACAACATTTTCATTGTATCTATTTTGTCTCTTAACCAACTCATATCTATGAGCTAATTATCCACAATTTTCATATAAGGTGTAACGTCTTAAGTTCTTTCACATTTTTGTACTTCATTTCTTTGTCTGTGTTTTGTTCCTCTGGCATTTAATACTTCATAGTGTCTCTTAGAAAAAACAAGCTAATCATCTAAAGCCATTTTACCACATTCGATATCTACGAACCAACCGCCAGATGGCGTCAGCGTGTTTGTTACACAAAATGAAAAGTAACATACTGTAGTACGACAATTGTTGACAACTCTTAATATTTAACCTCTAAGAGTTGGCTTTAATTTACCAGACTCACAGTCCTGCTTCAGATACGTATTGTCATTTTATTTTAGGGAGTTACCCTCTCAGAGCTGATGGAGGCAAAAAGGACCTTCAGTCCATCAAACCTTGACCTGAGATCAGGTGAAGTGTGCAGATCTACAGAGAGACTGTGTGTTCAGAGAAAAGCCCAAGAGGACACCTTAGACTCCAGTCCATCTCAGATAACACTGGAAAAACAGGCTGAGGAACATCTGGATGAGGTGAGGACACGCACGCACGCACACACACACACGCACACACAAACAAAACAATACAATTTACCACCATAAATCAATGAAAGGTGCAAATAATCAAGTGTATTAAAAAATGATTAAAAAAATGAAAACACATTTCTTGTGATTTTTTTGGGTACGACTTAATTGTTATTATTCATTCTACTTTAATTTAGGTTAACTGTTGATATGTGTTGGGACAACCTGAATGAATTGTGTGGAATCCTGCATTTTTTACAGGGATGAGTTGCGTTAAATGTTGGCAAAAGCCAAAATCATATTTAATGACAACTGCCCCCAAAGACGCCTAAATATAGTCAGAACTAATGTATGTAACTTTCTTTTGCTGTTTGACCGTACCTAAAAAAAAAGTTAACAAAATAAGTCAAATTAAACATTTTACAATATATATGTATGTATGTACTAAAACTTAACACATACTTGATAATACAGCTTAATTACTTATTAATGATAATAATATTTTACAAATACATTAAATATTAAGTAGCTTTATCATGACTCAATAATTGTACCATTATTGTATATTTTAATGTAGCTTACCACAAGTCATTGTTTGACAAAAAAAGCCAATCATTGTCTATTTTTAAACTAAAATATAGTTATTGTAGTTGTAATTACAGGCAATTAAGTGTCTGTAACTAAGAATTTTAATTTTAAATCATGGTATTTCTGTACGGTAATACTTACTCTTTGTTAAGTGTGCTAAAGTATACTATTTTTTTCTAATTTGGGTGATTAATTTATTCAAGAGCTATAGAGATCATTTGTGCTGTGAATTCATTAACCCTTTTCATTTGTATAATAATAATAATAACAACAACAACAACAATAATAATAATTGAAAGGATCTCTGGGCACTGTCCTTATTTAAGATACTCAATATTATTTTCTTGTTTGTTAATCTCTTCTACAGTTTAAATAATTAAATAATTTTCCCTCATTTTGTTGGTCTACATGTCTAAGCACATGGATACAGTATGTTTACCAGTGGTCAAAGGCTGTGAATATTAAGTTTAACTTAATTGACGAAACATAAGTTTAAGAGACCTTATACATAAAATCTACTCATTTTAACTCCATGACATTGATTTAAGTATTAACTCCATCATTCTCCAAGCAAGGAAACTGGAAGAGAAGACCTGGACCCAATCCTGAAAGGTCTTCCTTTTGCCTGTCTTCTGTAAAAGGAGCTTGCGGATTCACTCCCAGTCTGAAGAATCACGGCAGCTTAAAAGGTCTTAGAAACACCTCAGTGTCTAAGATAGTGTGTGATATTTTATAAAAGCCATCTTCATACAAATCTGTGCTGTCTTTGTCTGTTTAGAGTCTGAATGGACGGATGAAAATGACAATGTTCTTTATGGTTGCTCTGGTCCATCTCTGGCACAAAAGCTCAAAGAAGGTGGCGACCTGACTGGCCTAGTCACTGAGGTACCATTAGCAGATGTGTTTGATTTTCTGGTTTCGTTTTAAGCATATGGGTTGTTGACATGATTTTGCATTCTCACTGTCACACATGAACTAATTTAATAGCCTATAACTAGTATTGTCTTATTAATTATTTAATGCAGTAAATGGTTAAACATTTCTTTATCTCCCATATAGGTATTGTTTTACTCTTTGTTGTATTGCAGCCATTTGCTAAAATAATTTATGTTCATTTTTTCGACTTATTAAAGTACACACTGCACTCTATACTGACAGAAAAACACAGGATTGCTGACATTTTTGCAGATTTTGCAGAAGAAAAAGTAAAATATCACATGATCCTGAGTATTCAGACCCTTTTCTGTGACACTCATGTATTTAACTCAGGTGCTGTCTGTTTCCTCTGATCATCTTAGAGATTTGAGGACACCTCATTTGAGTCCAGCTGTGTTTGATTATACTGATGATTAGGAAAGCCACACACCTGTCTATATAAGACCTTACAGCTCAGAATGCATGTCAGAGCAAATGAGAATCATGAGGTCAAAGGAACTGCCTAAAGAGCTCAGAGAGAATTGTGGCAGGGAAAAGATCTGGCCATGGTTACAACATTTTTTGCTGCACTTCAGTGTCATAAGAGCACAGTGGCCTCCATAAACCGTAAACAGAAGACGTTTGGGACATATCCTTGACCAAAGCCTTCTCCAGAGAGCTCAGGATTTCAGACTGGGCTGGAGGTGTACCTCTTAACAAGACAAAGGCTGCGTCTGAAACCGCATACTTCCATACTATACAGTACGCTAAAATCAGTATGCGAGCCGAGTAGTATGTAAATCAGTATCCGGATGACTTACTATTTCCTGCGAAATTCTGAAGTGCGCATCCCATGGATGCTGCGCTATCCCATGATGCCCTGCGAGATAGTTCATGAATGGGAGTGAAGCGACGCAACTGACGCAGGTAGGTCACGTGACCGTGACAATATGGCGGATGAAGTATGTCCGAATTCCATTCATACTTCTTACATTCATACTGTATAGAACGTACTTTTCTAACGGCCGAGTAGTACGTTTAAATTCAAATGCAGTACCTACTGAGTAGTAGGCGGTTTCGGACGCAGCCAATGACACTAAGCACACAGCTAAAATAACAGAGGGGCTTCACAATAACTCTGTGACTGTTCTTGAATGGCCCAGCCAGAGACCCAACTGAAACCCAACCGAGGATCTCGGGAGAGACCTAAAAATGGCTGTCCACCAACATTTACCACGAAACCTGACAGAGCTGGAGGGGATCTACAAAGAGAAATGTGAAATCCAGGTGTGAACGGCTGTATTAGATAAAAAGGTGCTTCTACTAAATACTGAGCAAAGGGTCTGAATACTTAAGACCATGTCATATTTCAGCTTTTCTTTTTTTAATAAATCTGCAAAAATGTCAACAATTCTGTGTTTCCTTCCAACAAGGGGTGCTGTTCATACATTATTGAGAAAAAAAAAAAGAACTTCGAAACACACGATCGAAATTTCAGTTTCAGTCGCCCGATACTCCATTTTCATGTGGACAGACTGTGAAATCATCCTGAAAAAATGTGTTTTTGAAAATACCCGTGTTAGTGTGGACAGGGCCCAAATTAGTTGCTGATGAGTTGATGTGACTGGCTAATTAGATATTTGTCTAAGGGCGTACTCACACTATGCTATATGAACCGTGCTCAGGCCTGTTTCCCGGATAATTCCCTGGTTGGAAGAGGTGTGCCTGAGTGCGGTTCACTTGGGCTTTGGCGCGCTACACTTGTAGTGTGAGTGTGAAGCGCACCAGAGCCCGAAACGAAAGAGGAGACGTGACTTTTAGGGACTGTTTCATATAAAATTAATAATCATTCTTACTGTTTAAATGTACGCAAACTGTCGTAGATTATTAAAGACACAAACCCCTCTCTGCACGACAGCTGCGCCTTTAGTAAACCTTCTAATTCCTGCAGCACGAGGACTTTATGATTGTGTATGAGCGTCAGCAGTGGCTGATCTCTTCAAGGAATATTTGACTGTGTGTCACTGCATATCAAAAGACTAAAACAATATAATGATATAAAGAAATCTCCACTGAAATGTCCGAGAGCGCTTCTCTTACATGTTGGAATATTATACCAATTCCATGCGTGTTCAATAAAAAAGGTCAGGAGAGGTTTTTCTTCAATGCCAAACATCATAACAATTTATTGTATACAAATGAATAATTCGATTCACAGAATTTTGTTATCCTCAATGCAATGCAAAGTTACATTCAGGAGGTGCTCAACCAAGTTCATTTTCTGACTCCAACTTTTATAGGCAGATGATATTAACAGGTGGAGTTTAGTGAAATTCGTCACTTGTCAATCATTCTCCAGTCCTCCATTGGCCACAAACAATCATACTTCTTCTATCTGCAAACTTTTATCAGATAAGACATGGTCTGCAACATTCTGTTTTCACACGTGTGATCTTTCCAGGAAACTTCTACTTCTGCAAAAATGCATCAGTATGCAAACTTATCAGACTCAACAAAAGATGTTCAGTTAATATTTTACCTTAAGCAATACCAATACAATTGTGTAATGAACAAAAAATATACAAAAATAATAAAGAATATATTATTTTTCCAACATACACTGAACAGCACATCATCGATGATCGTGCTCAGGCCCGAATGCAATGTGATTGCAGGCCGTCGGGGGAGACGGAGGGGGGGCCAAGCATGCTTTGGCCCAGTTAAAGGGAACTGTACATAGTGTGAGTACGCCCTAAGGGGTCCCACTAAACACAATTGTGTTCAAATGACATCTCTTTTGGACATTTTAGACGTTGAAATGACGTCCACAAAGGTTGCAGAATGAAAGTTTGGTCCCACTTTATATTAAGTGACCTTAACTAATATGTACTTACACCGAAATTAATAATTCATTACATTACTTATTGTGTAAATACATGTTTTTACATTGTACTTACGCTTGATTAAATAACTGTATGTAATTACATCTGTATTTAATTTCTGTAATTACATCTGTAAATACACTGTTGACCATCCCTCATACCTTAACCCCCCCCTTAAACCTACCGATACCACCAATCTTGTCTTGTAAAGTTTGTTGTATGTGGGAAGAAGAAGACAGGGTCGGCGATAAAAGGTAAATCAAAGTCTTTATTTTTAATAGCTGACACACGTGTAGCTCTTTGTGTGTGTGTGTGTTCTCTCCTCTCTCCTGGCTGCTCCCTCTCTCCTCCTTAAGGTGTCTCTCTGGCCCAATCACTAGAAAAAACAGGTGTTATTTTTTATTTCTGATTGGCCTGCCGATTAGCCGCCAGGCTCTGAGCATGCTCTCCCCCCTCACTGGGCATTCTATCATGCTTACCTCTCCACATTGTCCTTAACCCTACCTCTATCCCAACTCAAGAGCACCACAAGTGTTTTCAAATGCATTAGGAACACAGTAAGTACATTGTATTTATTTTTTGATGCAAGTACTGTACATAGTAGTTAAGGACACTTAATATAAAGTGGGACCAAAAGTTTTTATGACGTGCTTTTTGGACTTCGACACAACCTTAGATGAAATCAACTAAAGCCCAATCCCAATTCTATTTTTGTAACCCTACCCCTTCCCCTTACACGTGGCTCTTACAACCGAGGGTTAAGTGGAAGGGCTTCAAAACTTACCCCTAAGAATTGGGACAGCACTTCAACACCTCCACACTTCATCATATGTCACAGCGATCTCTTGCTTCATATGAGACCAGACGATCACGACTGCTGTAGTTATTCCAGTTGTGTTATTTTTTGGTGTTTATCTTCAGGAAATCACTGAAGGCGTATATTATGTTATCATAACGATCTAATGTGGCAATAAGATCGGAACTGTACTGTGTATTTACACAGTGGCCATATTTATCTATGTAAACACACGAAAACAACATTAACATTATAGCAGACACTGTAAAAAGCTCATTCCCAGCCACTAGACATTACTGACAGGGTATTCGAGTATCATCGTGTGTCAGAATGTTGTGGGACGGACGTGAGTTACATGAGTTATGATTATGGATTATAGATCGCAAAATTTAGCGTGTTTTTTTTGCGGTTTTTTTTAAAGCATGACGGTAAAATACGAACACGGTTATGAATATATTAAAACATATGTTTGTACGAATTTGTAAAATTCGTAATAGTGACAAAAAATACTAATTTGTGGATCTCCTTACTTCTGGGTTCAGCTATCCTGACACTGTGGCAGGTGTATTCTGGGAAATTTTCTTACCCCTCCGTTTTAAGTGTGGTCCTGAAAAATCTTCGTTCTAAGGGGTGTATACCCCTTGCCCTTAGCCCTACGCCTTCAAGCTAAAGAGAATTGGGACACCACTACCCCTTGACGTGAAAACGAGGGGTAGGGGTAAGGGCTAAGGGGTAGAATTGGGATTGGGCTTAAATCTCCCAAAATCGTAGCAGAGGATCAATAAACAACTCAGCAGCATCAGAAGCTTCATCTGTTTGACTTTATTACTGTCAGGCGTCTACTCAAGTTCTCATTATTAAGAACTTTTTAAAGTTTTAAATGTTTTACTGAAAATAAGTCGCCACGGCAGTGAAGAGTGGTTGCTTTTCTTGTGGTGTTTCATGTTAACTTTCCGTTGATTGTTGAAGAAATGTGTTACGTCAAAAAATACTGCAGGACAAAAGTGATTGTTGCGTTTTCTTTTAAAAGTTTGATTCTCTGATTTGTCAGTGATTTTAATCTTGTACAATGATGATAACATGGTGTTGATTTCACTGAGCTGTTAGTAGAACTCATGTGGTTCTGCACGTTGAAAGCCGGCAGTGCTTTGGTCAGGTTTTAAAAACACCTTGAATGTCCCAGTTACTTAATAAAAGAGACATCAAGAATCCTCGTATGCTTCTCAATGATGGTGACACATTTCATGCTGCAGTGCAGGCTGGGAGAATAACACAACACTTGTCTGTGACTATGAAAATGTTTCCCCGTCATTGAGATGCATATGCTGATTCTTGATGTCTGTGTATTTTTAGTGCCTCAGATGTTCACTGTGCTTTTAAAACCCAACCAATGCATCGCTGACTCTATTTATGTTATCAGTATAATTAACACCACAATGCCATTATTATACAGCATTCAAAGTCACTGACTAAATGAGATCAGCAACTCAAACATTTAAATAACCCAGCAGTATTAACAAACTGCTTCCAAACTTCAATAGTATCTGGATGCAGCCTTTATGATGCAAGCTGAGATTGCATCACTTAGCGATGCATTGTCAGACACAATGCACTCAATAGTAGAGTGTGCAACATTACTGTGAGGGTTAGGGGTGGGGTTAGATGAGACCATTAATATGCATTGGATGCAACTCAGATTGCACTGCACCAGGTCTGCATCCAGAACCCTCTGCTAGACTTTCTTGTCATTACAACAGTCACATTATTTAGCTGTCTTTAAAACAGTGACCCCCAGGTAAAGCAGCCGTGCTTCACAACAATGGTGATTATGAAAACTTGTACTGTCAATAATTCAACTAAAGCTTTTAATCAACCCAGGCTCATTTTGAGAACGTAGTCCCGAGTATGTTTCTGGAGGCCGCGGAATACATCCCGTCGGGTATGTCTTTTTGCACTTTTTGCTTTGGCAAGTCCACGAGAGACCGCTGCGGACGCTTTTTGAGATCTCAAGTGTCTCTCGCGAGTGCCGTTCGCGCCTGCCGTTCTCGCGTAAACCCACCAGAGGCTGCTGTCGGCCGGCCGTTTTTGGCTGACTGAATGACTGACTTACCATCCGATCGGACTGACCCACCCTCCCTCTTCCCTAAACCCAACCAAAATCTTATCGATTGACGCACCCACCCACACGCTTCCCTAAACCCAACCAACAGCTTTCAAATAAACAATCCAGAACAAAACAAGACTCCCTCGTCTCATTTTTACCACATTTTCAGACTTCACCGCATTCTCACCCTGTTGTTTACTGGTTTACTTTGTTATATGAATTCTGTGTTTGTCTTACCTGCTTTCTGGAACCGCTCCTCACCAAACTTGAACCCCAGCGTCGTCATGGTGGTCAACTCCTCTCTGCGTCTCGAGTCCGCCGACGAACACGGCGAGCTAACGGGACAAACTGGTTGCAGCGGTAAAGTCGTCCACACAAGGCGGTCGGCCGGTATAAGCGCGAGAACAAACGGCGTCACACCGCCGTTTTCGTTTGTTAAAAAACGAAACGCAGCCATACGTACCTCTGGCCACGTAATGTGCGGTCTCCAGAAACGTACCCGGGACTACGTTTTCACAATGAGGGGGGGCATTTGAAGATGTCTGACAGTAATAAAGTCAAGCAGGTTAGTAGTAAGTAAAGCTTCTGATGCTGCTGAATTGTTTATTGATCCTCTGCTAAGACTTTGGGAGATTTAATGCTTCAGTTGATTTCATCTAAGATTGTGTCAAAATCCAAAAAGGATGTCATAAAAATGTTTTGCACCCTTAGAGGACGTCATTTCAACGTCAAAAATGTCTAAAAGCAACGTCTAAAAAATGTCATTTGAACAATTGTGTTTAGTGGGGTTGTTTACACCCACCAGGTAGATAGCCATCCAATCATTAAAAAAAGGCCTCCGAAATGCATCTGAGATGGATATAACTTCCATCGATCAAACCACCACGGGTGGAGTGGAATGCAAACTGAACAGGTCTATTTTTTTTTTCATTTCACTATATTTAAGTGATTAATGGTTAAATAATAATAAAAAAAAGAACGTTGAATTAATATCATATGGCAGCTTTAACAACAGCGATGCACATACACCTGTACCCTATTTCTTTGAATGGAGAAAAAAAATAATAAAAAAATATAAGTTTCATTTGTTTAGTAAGGCACAGTATTTAGTCTCTGGAAGAGTAGGTTATACACTGGATGATGTCTTGCTCGTATCTGTATGACAAAAATAGATGTTTTATTTATCCTGTATCACAGTAACCGTGAAGCCTTGTGTGCTTGTGATGACGTTTAAACATGAGTGCAAATCCTCCTGTAGCCTACATATGAAAAAATTGGCATGACAAATAAGATATTTAACTTACATTTCTTTAATAAATTGTATTATTTAAATAAAATATGGTGTTTGATACTTTAGTCGAAGTCGAAGAGTGGAATCATGTCCGTTAGAGGAGACACATTGTGCGGTCAAATGTAAATAGAAGCGTTTTCTCAAAATCATATAGCTCTCCGATAAGAAAAAACGCAATAAGTGACTAGTTTTAAACAAATGAGCAGATGAACAGGTTTACCCTATAAAGTAGTTACATTGTGAATTTATTCTGCTACTCACTACTAGATGGCACTGCTGGACAGTTCTGTAATCTACTGTATATACAGTACTGTCAAAACTTAGCCTAGTAGAAAAATCCTATTATGAAGTCAACCTTTGTGCTTCAATTTGCAGTTTTATTATTATTATTATTATTATTATTATTATTATTATTATTATTATT
>CAIGQQ010029888.1:1241026-1262256 GCA_903798035.1 Danio albolineatus | reverse complement strand
TTATATTATATTATATTATATTATATTATATTATATTATATTATATTGTATTATATTATATTATATTCATTATATTATTCATTCATTCATTTTCTTTTCGGCTTAGTCCCTTTATTAATCTGGGGTCGCCACAGCGGAATGATCCGCCAACTTATCCAGCATTTGTTTTACGCAGCGGATGCCCTTCCAGCCACAACCCATCTCTGGGAAACATCCATACATTCTGATTCACACACATACACTACGGACAATTTAGCCTACCCAATTCACCTGTACCGCATGTCTTTGGACTTGTTGGGGAAACTGGAGCACCCGGAGGAAACCCACGCAACCACGGGGAGAACATGCAAACTCCACACAGAAATACCAACTGACCCAGCCGAGGCTCGAAACAGCGACCTTCTTGCTATGAGGCGAACATGCTTCCATTTTACTACAAATCTTGTGTAATAAAATGGAAAGTACAAAAAAAAGTCGAAGTTGAACTTAAAACGTCATAAAGTCATAATTTGACTGTAAAAATAATACATGGCAGTTAAACGTCTCATTTTACACGATACAATCTTTGGTCCATGGTAAGACACGGGACAGTTTTATGAACATCTCATTTCGTTTTTATAAAAACACTCGGTTTTGCCTAAGAAATAGACTTGGAGTATTATGATACGTCCACTGAGATCTTGGAAATGACCCAGAAAACTGCAAATCAGGGATGCTGTGCTTAGCCAAAACCCTGGCTCTTCTCATAAAAGAGCTAAATGATCTGACAGAGCAGCTCCAGCGTCAGCAATACGTGTGTGTGTTTGTGTGTGTGACTACACAAGCCAACTCTGTTAAAATGCATAATATTTTGTTGTCATTGTGGACATCTTTGTGTTTTTATTGTGTTATTATTGTGTCTCATCTAGGGATAGCTGGAACCCAGTGTATTTAAGTGCTGATGTCTGTATGTTTATGGTGGGTATGGCCTCTTTTTGACCCCCAGTAGAGAGAGAGCAATGAAGTTCACTCTCTGCTAGAAGCGTTTCCATCCTCGTGTGTGTCTGCTTTCATATTTTCCACATTGCCCTGATGTCCCTGCTGTGCTTTAACATACACATCTCCTCAGTTTTACATTGTAAGTGCTCTTTTGCTTTTCTGAAGCTACAGTACATAGTGTCATGACGTGTTGATTTAGCTAGCAATAACATGCTACACCACCCTTTTCTGCGTGGTGTTGAAATACCAGACAAATCTGCTTTCCTGAAACATACGTACTGAGTTTCTGCACATGTTCTTGTTTTGAAAATATGAGCTCTGGCTATAGCTATCTCAATGTCTTGTCAGAGTCTAGTGACACAGGAAGTAATAAACGTTTTAAAGGTGCCATAGAGTGCATTGATTCAGTACGTTTAATTGTTATTTAAAGAGCCCATATTATGGATTTTTGAAAATGACCTTCCATGCAGTGTGTTACACAGCTCTAAGTAAAGTGAAATGTCCAGCTAAGGCTTAAATCTGAAAGTGCAAAGTGTTTAAAACGATTGATTCATATATAAAAGAGTCGACTCGTTGTTTAAATGAATCGTTATTAGAACGAGTCTTTAGCCGTTTCGGCTTGACGTCAACGCGAAACATAATAGTTGCGCGCGCAGACCCGGGAAATTTGAACTGCCCGGCCCCGCCCACAGACAGGAAGGAAAAGTGGAAGACAACAAGCACTGTATTGCATTAAGTGTTGTAGCATAACCAGCGGGACAGCAGTGACGTGTGATCTGAGTAATATCTAAGTAAATCTTTATACTGTTTGATGGCAGTATAAAGATTTAGAGAGAACTTATTGACAGCTTTTGCAGTATTGGTTTTCGCGTTTTGCTCTTTGTAGACGGTCCCTAAGGACCGGTCTCTCTGCTGCCTGCACAGAGTTTAATATAAAGCGTCCAGCGCGTAGGCAAAGCTCATTTTTAGGAAAATAAGGTTGTAGGTGATTGTATACATTGCAACGGTTGAAAATAGGTGCTATTTGTGTAGGAACAATGTTTCGATCATGAGTTATTGATCCGGAAAACACGACTGCTGCTAACTTTACTAAACTTATCGGCATTCCGGTTAAATCATGACCCGCAGACGCTGTGCTCTGAAGTGCGAGGGAAAAGCTGTGTTATTTTCCATACCTGGAAATCTCTTTTCCCTACCTGGAGTGGTTGAGGTTTTTTTCGTAAAATACCTGAGAATTACATCCCCAACACGGTGCTGTGTTCACGTCATCTCTCTGAAGAGAGCTACACCAATCTACCAGCTTATGACGCGGGATTTGTTGCACGGTTGTTGTTAAAGCATGGATCAATACCCAGTTTATTTGGACCAGCATGTTCTTCCAGTCTTGTTGACTGTAACAAAGGTAAATATGGATGTAGTTGTCTGTATTGTGTTTGCTCCGTGCAGCATGTAGCGGTAGCCATTTAGCTTACTGCCGAATGAATCTATTTGTTGGCTTACAATAGTCCATGAAGTGTTAATTATTACTGAATGTTTGTTGTTATGATGAATAATATAGCAATACGCTGTTGTACAAAAGCAGTGATTTGTTTTCAATATGTTCTGGCTTTGGGCTGCTATCACGTAAAGGACGTGATGTGGTGACGTGACGTGGTAGCGTCACGGAAAGGAGGTGCTTGGGAAAAAGACTCGCTCAGACGATTCATATGGGAGTTGGTGGGAAAATGAGGTAAAAATAAATAGATATTATAAGACATCGAAAGTGTTTTTTAACCTTGCATACATATCATCCTGTTGTTTGGGACTTCAAAAAGTGAAATTTAACCGTTCTCAACCCACCATATGGGCTCTTTAATGTATTCAACTCTGATATCTACAGCGTGTGACTTTGGTAAATGCAAAAATGACGCTCAATTATAACCACAGGAATTACCCATAGAATGAAAAGCTCATTTTTGACGTTATTTGCAATGGTAATGAATATTAACCTGTTACCCACTTACACTTTGGGCTTTACTGGTAAAAGGGGAAGTTACATGTACAAAAATATAAAGTTATACATTATAAGTCATGAGAAAAACAAAATTGTAATGTGTTCAATATTTGTTTTTCCATATACAAACACAAGAAAAATTTGATGAAGATAGCATGCAAAATGAGATTTCTGTAAAAAGTTATCTGAGGCTATATTGGTGTCCTTCTTTCCCTCACCGTCAGAGGCACTTTCTTAAAGCTGACCTTCCCAAACTAAAACATTAACAGTTGCTGAATAATTTGGTCTACATTTACAGTTCATGTATCTTTGGAAAGAAGACACTCTGGGCTTTATCCACCATCTAAATCAGTGGTTCTCTAACTTTTTTCACCAAGTACCACCTCAGAAAAAAAATTGTCTCTCCGAGTACCACCATAATAACCGGTATTGAAATACAGTAGTGTAGTAGGCCTAATAAATCAGCTACAGCCCTGCAAAGTTCAAAAACGTGGCAGATTAATTCTGCCTCATTATTTTGAGTATTTATTATTGTCAGCCACATTAACACTGTACTATGCTTACAGGTAAGAAAACAATAAATAAACGTCAAAATTTAAATTAAAATGTGCTTTTAAAGTTAATTAAAAATGTAAAATCAATTAAAAAGTAAAAAGAAAACTAAAAAGTATGATCATAAAGTAGCCTGTTCATCAAGTTCCTTGGACCTCATAAATATAGACTATATGTCAACATACTCATACATAAACTCTTTTCGAAATATATGTTGCAGGTATATAACTTATTTGTCCTTATATTCTAAACATTAACTTGTATAAATATATATAAATACTTAAATATATGAACTGGATTTACATATTTAAATTAGATATTAAATCTGATTACTGCGTGTTAGAGCAGGCTTTGTGTGTCAGAAAAGCAAGTGTTTAAACTATACCTGTCAACATTAGGATATAAAAATGAGAGATACGCCTGCAACAACTGTAACAAATAAGGGGAGGAAATTGCTTCAAATGATAGAATACATAAACATTAGAAAATTGAAAATAAATTAAAAGGTGTAGCCTATTAAAGTTAATTTACTGATCACGTCAGTGTTATCATACTCATCAAAGGGTTAAAAGTGTGTTAATTTTTTTTACTTTAATTACTCAGCAATTCCTCCAAGTACCACTAGAAGGAAGCCCGCGTACCACTAGTGGTACACGTACCACAGTTTGAGAACCACTGATCTAGAGTTTATAATGCTCAAAATGAAAACGTTATAGATGCTTAAGTAATGTAAAAAAAATGCACTGCACTAAATATTTTACTATTTCATAAACAAATGTATAAAATTAGCCCTGAAGCAATACAGAAAAGCTACACATCTTCTGTTTTGATTTTGATGTCAATATTTTGCAAATATCACCAAAATTGTTAGTGTGAAAGCACCCTTACTTAGTCGATTTGTGTCGGGACAACATGAATGAATTGTGTGGAACACTACAGTTTACTTATTAGTCTTTACACATTTAAGTGGATTGGACGTAAAACAGTTAAGTTGTCCTCAAAATAACTTAAGAATTGTGTTGTTAGCTCATTTTAAATATGTAGTTTGAACAAGCAACAATAAATATTGTTTTTTTAAGTGTATGTAAAAAAAAAAAAAACCCTTACTGATGCCAAACATTTGCACACAACTGGACTTGCCAACACATATTTGCTACCTAATTTTAATTTAAGACCTTGTGAAATATCTTAACTCATTCAGACATGAGCTGTGAGAATGAATTGCAATACTGAGCATTCAGCTTTATTAAACATGACAAACCGCTGATGGGAATCCAACCTGAAACAAGTCCAACCAGTCAGATGATCCATTCCAGCACTCCTTTGTTTTCATCTCCCTGATCTCGCTGTTGGGATGCGGCTCTCAGAGATTATTTTGTGTCCATATTCAAGAGGACAAGCAGAGGACAGGCGCTGAACCCGAGCACTCACGGATATGAATGTTCCATTTGGAAAGTCATAAAAAGAAGAATAGGTCAGTTCTGCTTAACCCGAAACACAGATGCAGCTATTGAAACCTTGGCTTCCTGACTGAAATCCACTCTCTTAAACAAGTCTCCCAAGGCCTATTTCTACGGGTTTACTCCATCCAGGTCCTGGAAAAGGAAACGCATTGTGGCCGATGTGATGAAGTGCTCGCTATGGCTTGGCTTCACAGATGGCTTTAAGTCCTTTGGCATTATTAACCAGACACAAAGTCCTTGAAAAGGATTTGAACCTTAGCATTTAACATCAGCACATAATTTGTTCTGCATTATTTGTGCTACAGACATTAATGACAGCGAATACCACGAACAGTGTGTGTCAAGAAAGATTTTACAACATTACACTGATTTAAAGTGACGCTGTCTTGTGATATTCTAAGGATTGCTCATTTTGTTTTGAGGTGTCCTGCAATAGGTTTACATGATTGTGTGTCGGTTGTGAAATTCCAAGGTGTGTTATTCTGAGATAACAACCTCTGGATAACACAGGCTCATAAGTACTTCAAATCTTGACTGTGATTATGTTTTCATCAAAACAAATATTTGTGTGTGTGTGTGTGTGTGTGTGTGTGTTTGATCACTGTTTTTGACTCTTTGGCACCAGCTTGTGACTGAATGATGTGCAGAGCATTGGCGTTCAATCGTGAATCTGGCCTACAACACCAACTCCCACAGCTCTTCAATTATCGATCGGAAAACATCCCTCCCCCGCTCTTCACTTACTGTATGTTCACACCGAAAGCGGCGAGAGCATCAAAGTAGCCGGAAGTCATTAATTTTCAATGGGAGCCGGCGGAGATAAGCGGCAAGGAGCATCGTGGCGCGTCTTCGCCGGTGTGGGCATCGAAGAGAGTTGAAATTAAGTCAACTTTATGGTAATGAGCTATGACACGGTTCGGTGGCAAGCAATCAGATTATAGAAGTCCACTGCTTGAGAAGAGTCCAGATAACACAATCACAGTAAACTTTGGTTCCGACCAAAGTTGTTCCCAAGGGTTTTAATATTGCGGTCACCGGATTTACAATGTTTTCTTATATGGATATACATTACAAAAGTTAGTGGCGAGTTACTGATGTGCATTAATGTTGTTATTATGTTGTATATATATATATATATATATATATATATATATATATATATATATATTTTTTTTTTTCTTTAAAAAAGCGGGAATTTTTTGCGACAGTACAAATCAGTATTGCTACTTCAGAATATTTCAGACATATGGACAAATATTAGATGAATTAACTTGATCTTCCATTGTTAAATGAATCTGACAAAATCGGGCAACATTTCCACGCTAGAAAGCATGTTTATATGTGGAAATGTAAGTGATTTGCTGATAATGCTGTAACGTTTCCTTTAAATACGAGATCAGTGTAGCGAATGTGGTCGTCAGGGCGGCCAGAGCAAACTTTGACGCTCTCACCAGCTTCGGTGTGGACGTACGGTTACCAATCGCACCACCACCCAGCCCGACCCCCCCACTCTTCTCTTATGAATCATGCAACCCCCACTCCCCACCCCTAATGTTTACTTACTGATCACAGAAGCTTAGGTGGCCTGAAGTATTAGAGGTGACCTAAAACCAGTGTGTGACTGCAGGGAACAATGGGATATGTGGTTTGGTTCAGTGGCAGATGTGATGTGGAGAGTGTCTGATAGTTCACCCTAAAATTTAATTATACTCACTTTTTATTTATTCTGGGCATGTTTCAAACACAAACAAAAGAAAATATCTTAAAGAAAGCTTTATGAAATTTTGAGGGTAAATCAGTTATCTTGTTTTAACACAGCATTAGTTGAACCTAAGGCTTCTACGAAGGCCTCTGTCTTTATTAATGTTAGCTTCATCCTGTCTGCTTCAGAAATCTGCCTGATTTAATTTAGCTCAAATGCTGAAGTTAGAGGAGAACTGATCTTCATTGTGAGACTCAGAGACTCTGACCGTTCGCCTTTTCAGTCAAATGTCATTTCATGACACATACGACACTGCTGGAAAATGTAAGTGGGCAGCTGGAGCCAGGGCTGCCGTGAGCAGATTTTGGGTCTAGTACAAAACCATCATTATGGATTTGTCATTGTTTATGGGTGTGTTTCTTAAGCTGGGTCCACACTCTATGATTTTGGCCATGATTTAGTTGTCTAAAATATTTTTCCTCTGATCTTAAGCCAAATCTGTAGTCTTTGATCAATTGTCTGACATGTTCAAAGGCAGCAAATTAATGCTGAGAACATTTAGTTTCTTTCAAATCAATTCATAAGATAAAACTTTACCTCAAAAATAATACAACATATTTAACACTTTTGCAATTATGCCAATGTCTTCTCAAAGTTATGTCTAAAGTCGTTAAAGGGCCACGAAATCTCCCTGTCTCAGCAGGGTGTTTTCACACCTCTAGTTTGGAAAAGGTCAGGAAAGTTTCTGTTTAGGTGGAAGTGTTGGGGAGGGAAAGAGGGAAGGTTTTGCAAAAAAACAAACACAGACACAGGGAAGAAAGACAGTAACTGTGTTTACATGAGCATCAGTAATCAAATTATTTGCCAAATTCTTAATTTGTTGATTTTAACTGCAGTTTGGCACTTTCACTTTTATTCAGGAACATTTCCTGCATGCCCCCGATGACAAACAAGATGCGAGGAACTGCTGGAGGAGAGCGGTTTTAATGGAGTATTTGATATTGCACGACATATGGGAGAAAAAAACACATTTCTCATTAACTTAGATACACTCAGTAGGCAGCGTCAGAAAGTCGTGTGTGTATAGACTATCCTGTCTATCCTGTCAAAATGCGGTGAAAATTCTACATGACGGTAATAGTGATTTTTATTGAATATTGATTGTGGTGTTTACACTCCAAGATCAGATTAACATTTATTTATTACATTTATCTGTCAGTCTATAATATTGTAGTGATATTAACGTACTGTAAACTTAGTAACAGTACTTATCATTTTGACTAAGGCATGTCTTTAAACACTGAAAGAGTACTGCTGACGATACGAACTAACTTTGCCATCTGAATAAATAAAGACCACTGATCGCTTACTTACCAAATCTGTAGAGACAGGACAATCAACACGAACTGGAGCTGTCTAAATTTTAAAAGAAGACGAGCGGGAAATCCGAATTTCACCATCTCCAGATGCAAAAAGCTCTTAGGTAAAAATGTTCCTTACAAACGCATTTATGTTGCGTCGCGTGCACTGTAGTCCACACGTAAGTCCAGCTGCGCTCTCATAGCAGAGAAATGAAAACAAAACCTTTGTTGCAGCACATAACCACTGACGACCTGTGTCTCCAAACAATTCTTGTATTGTTGACTGTTGATAGTTTTGTTTTGGCAACACAACGTGGTGTCTCTCTGCCGTCTGAACAGTGTAACACTGTCTTCGAAGCTATGATGCATATTCATGAAGTAGCTCAAAAAAATGTGTTTTAGTGTTTCATAACCGTTTAAATAATTATTTCACTCATAAGTTAATGCTGAAGATAAAACCAATGATATTAATCCAAAATCAGACTCACCATTAATAGTGGCATTTAGAGATTATTGATTGTTTTCATCTTGATTTGTGAAAGGCATTGTAGAATTTAAAACATGCACAGTGCTAAAATGATGGCTCTTAAAGAAAAAAAGTCATTCTATTGCCATGCCAGGACTTATAAGTTCAGTCTAGAGAAGTTTTATCTGGGTCACTTTTTATTTTGATGGTCCGTTTGTTGAATTTAAGTTACATTGCAACTAATTTTCATTAGATTATAAGTAGACTGTTAGGTTGGGGTTAGGGTTGGGGTTAGGGGTAGGGTTAGTGTAAGTTGACATGTACTTGCAAAGTTTCTTACAGTTAAATATCTGTTGAATGTCAGTATCAACAGATATTAATTAGACAGTCTACTAATACTCAAATGGACCATCGGAATAAAGTGTTACCTTTATCTGTACTGTTTTTAACAACTGGAGTTGTTTTTAGTAAAAGCCAATTATGGGAGGCTTGGGTTAAAAATATGTAGATTTGAAAAATGGCCATGGGTAAAATTAAGCCTGTGGTTTACTGGTTTATATACACTCTCAGAAATAAAGGTACGAGAGCTGTCACTGGGGTGGTACGTTTTCAAAAAGTCCACATTTGTACTTAAAGGGTCCATATTGGTACCTCAAAGCTATAAGAACCTAAACATTTCAAGAGGTACACATTTGTACTTTTTAGGTGCTAGTATGTACCCTTCATGCATTAATAAAGACCCTTTAATTACAAACGTGTACCCCTTGAAAAGGTACCACCCCATTGACAGCTCTTGAACCTTTATTTTTGAGAGTGTATAGTGCTGTAATATTATATTAAGCGTTGTATATGTGTTTGTCATGGTGTAGCTGTAGAAAGCACATGAAAGAGGGTCAAACATAAAACACTGTTTGTTCATAATCCAACTAGGACATCATATGAGTAACAATTATTGAAAAAACAACCACATAAATGTACACATCATATAACCTTAAAACATTGTTATTCTGAGTGTGCCTCATACAGGTGAGTGGGCTTGGCAAACCACCTGTAGAAAACACGCTCTTTCGTCTTTAGGCAGGTTAACTGACATTTGCATTAGTTTTTGCACATTTTCACCAGACACTTGATGACCGAAATGTAACCGGTATGGACCGGACCAAGTCAGCTTATGAATTTCGGTGCCACTGGTGCTGCAACAAGGACATAAGAAGCATCAAGGGGTACATCAAAGGCACACATAGGTGCGTGTTGTGTCACACCATCTCTTAACATTTAATTCTAAACAACTTTGAGAGTTACAGACACCATCTGCGATGTTAGGCGTTTGTTCTTGTTGCTTTGGAAACGCACGCAAGTAGACAACACGTGCAGTAAGCGCATCCGGTAAGCGACTCCCTTCAGAGTCATCAACACGCATGTTTGTGTTCATCAAATTTGCTTCAACTAAGCATTCTAGCAACTATTTGCTTTACAAAAGTTGCGCGTAACGCCCATTTCATGATGTCCAGCAGCAGAGTAACAGCTCGTTAATTCATGCTCGTGCAAAAGATAAGACGGACAAAAGTAATCAATGCATGCCCTTCTTTTACTTAAGTTCGTGTTGTCAGGTTCACAGTGCAAACAGCTCCCGGGTGGAATAACTTGAGTAAAACATAAAACAAATACGAATAAAACTTTCTTCCTCTGCTTCAACTGCAAAACAAACAGCGAGCTCACATCATCATGCTGTGTTTCGAACTACACTACCCACAATACACTTTACTATGGACTACAACTCCCGTAAATAGCAGTCTTAAATCGGCCACTTCTATTTCCCCTCTCTTGCAACACCAGTGTGCAACCTAAGCAAAACTGATACTAAAGTTGTTTTACATTTGGTTTTGTAGTTCAGGCCTAAATAAATATTTGTTGCAGTTTTTAATCGTTTAAGTTCATTTCATTGACCATATATAAATCAGTTGATATTAACTCATGTGAACACCTTCATCATATTACTGTCTTATTCAGATTAAGGCAGATCATTAGATTACTGATGTCTATGTAAATGCAGTTCCAAGCCCCAATCCTAGAAAAAAGGTTTTCCCTGATTTTGATGACAGCCTTTCCACAGGTTAGTAGTAAGCTAATGTAATGTTAATTGCATAGTGCAAATCTTGGTAAGTAATGCAATTAATATATTAATGCAATTCAATTTAACTATATAAAATATAAATTTATGTATGCTTAAAACCAATTATATTGTTCAATTAAAATGATTAAAGACATTTTTGTCAAATAAAAGATTTTTCTAGAGTCATCTACCAAAACTTTGTGCTCAAAAGTGTCGGTTCAGGCACCGTTCAGGCACTGGTATCATTTTAAAAGTATCGATTGAGCACCGATATCGAAATAAACCCAAACGATACCCAACCCTACTTACAATCACTGCATATTTAAAAAAAAAGACCACACAAAACAAACAAAAACAACATTGTGCATGGGCTTGATAAACCACCTGTAGAAACACTCCTCTCTCTCTCTCTCTCTAAAAAACAAAAAACAACAGTTACAGTTCCTTTGTACAGTATAATTAGCACTTCTTGTGTGTATTGCCTCTTCTTGTTGAATCTCTGAATGCCTCCTCAACTGTAAGTCTCACAAAAGTGCTTAAAACACATTTCTTTGAGATCATTTATTATAATTAAAATATAATTTTTGACTACTAGGTGATTCAACCCAGGCTCATTCTGAGAAAGTAGTCCCGAGTATGTTTCTGGAGGCTGCGGAATATGTCTCGTGAGCTATGTCTTCTTGCACTTTTTGTTTTTGCGAATCCACGAGAGGCCGTTGCGTGCGCTTTTTGAGATCTTAAATTTCTCTTATGAGTGCCTTTAGCGCACTGTTCTTGCGTAAACCCACCAGAGGCCGCTGCCGGCTGACCAATCGATTGACCCACCCTCCTCCTTCCCTAAACACCAACCAAAACTTTATCGACTGACCCACCCACACAATTCCCTAAACCCAACCAACAACTTTCGAAAAAGCAATCAAGAAAAAAAAAAAAAAAAAAAAACTGTCTCATTTTTACCAAGTTTTCAGATTTTACCACGTTCTCACCCTGTTATTTGTTTATTTTATTTTTTGGATTCTGCTTTTGTCTTACCTGCTTTCTTGAACTGCTTCTCGCTGGACTCAAACCCCGTCATCATGGTCAACTCCTCTCTGTGTCTTGAGTCCGCTGACGAACACGGCGAGCTAATGGGACAAACCGGTTGCAGCGGGAAAGTCGTCTACACGAGGCGAGCGGTCGGGTGATAAGCGCGAAAAGGAACGGCGACACATGCACCACGCCGTAGTGTTCATTTAAAAAAATTAAACTCAGCCATACGTACCTCTGACCACATAATGTGCAATCTCCAGAAATGTTTGTGGAACTACGTTTTCACAATGAGCCTGTGTTGAGGTGATTATATTGAACTGCGTTCATGCAGAAATAAAAGGTTATAGTAATATATACAGTATGTCACAAAAGTGAGTACACCCCTCACATTTCTGCAAATATTTATTTATATCTTTTCATAGGACAACACTGCAGAAATGACTCTTTGACACAATGAAAAGGAGTCAGTATAAAGTTTGTTTAGCAGTGTAAATTTAGTGTCCCCTCAAAATAACTAAAAATACAGCCAATAATAGCTGAACCCTTGGCAACAAAAGTGAGTACACCCCTTAGAAAAAAATTAAAAAGTTAATATTTTGTGTGGCCACCATCATTTTCCAGCATGGCTTTAATTCTCTTGGACACGGAGTTGGCCAGAGCTTCACAGGTTGCCACTGGAATCATCTTTCACTCCTCCATCACAACATCACCAAGGTGGTGGACATTTGACACCTTGTGCTCCTCCACCTTCCTTTTCAGGATGCCCCAGAGGTGTTTTAAAGCGTTTAGGCCTGGAGACATGCTTGACCAGTCCATCACCTTTACCCTGAGCCCCTTTAGCAAGCCAGTGAGGTGTATTTGGGGTCATTATCATCCTGAAACACTGCTTTATGACCCTGTTTCCGGAAGAAGTGGATCATGCTCTGCTTTAGTATGTCACAGTACTTGTCAGAACTCATGTTTCCCTCATTGAATTGTAGCTTCCCAATGCCAGCAGCACTCAAGCAGTTCCACATGATGACACTCCCACCACCATGTTTGATGATAGACAAGACACACTTGTGTTTGTACTCCTCACCTGGTTGCCACCACACACGATTGACACTATCTGAACCAAATAGGTTTATCTTGGTCTCTTCAGACCACAGGACATGATACCAGTAATCCTGGTCCTTAGTTTGAATGTCTGCTGCAAATTGTTTGCGAGCTTTCTTGTGCATCGTCTTTAGAAGAGGCTTTCTTTGAGGACAACCATGCAGACCAATTTGGTGCAGTGTGCGGCGTACGGTCTGAGCACTGACAGGCTGACCCCCCATCCCTTCAATACCTGAAGCAATGCTGGAAGCACCCATCCGTCTGTTTTGCAAAGACAATCTTTGGATGTGACGCTCAGAACGTGCACTCAGCTTCCTTGGCTGACTATGGCGAGGCCTGTTCTGAGAAGAACCTGTCCTCTTAAAGCATTGAATGGCCTTGGCTGCAGCACAGTTTCAGAGTGTTGGCTATCTTCCTATAGCCTAGGCTATCTTTATGCAAAGTAACAATTTGCTTTTTCAGGTCTTCTGAGAGTTGTTTGTCATGAGATGCCATGTTGAACTTTCAGTGGCCAGGTTGAGAGAGAGGAAAAGCTTTTATACCAAATTTAACTCACCTGCTATCTGGAAACACCTGAGACAGTGTAAAACTAATGAGTCACATGCCACAGGGGAAGGAAAATGACTAATTGTGCTCAATTTGTACATTTTCACTTAAGGGTGTACTCACTTTTGTTGCCAGGGGTTCAGCTATTATTGGCTGTATTTTTAGTTATTTTGAGGGGACACTAAATTTACACTGCTAAACAAACTTTACACTGACTCCTTTTCATTATGTCATATATATATATATTATTTGTTTTTGTGCAGTCTATAAAAAATACCACAATATCAATAATTTACTATTTTTTGTTTTAACAATAACTAAGGCTAAACAAGAATATTCAAAAACCCTCAGTTCCCCATCCCACCCCCAAGGAGGAGACACACACACACAACAACATTAGTACCTACAAGAATTGTCGAAGCAACTAATTTAATATACATAAAATATAACTAACACACGCACACATTAATAAAAAGGGCAGAGATCTTTCTTAAAAGAGAAAAAAATTGTATAAATCAGCGAAGAGATAAGTTGTATTCCTGACTAAATTAATTTGAGGATCCCA
Organism: Danio albolineatus; assembly: GCA_903798035.1. Lineage (NCBI taxonomy): Eukaryota > Metazoa > Chordata > Actinopteri > Cypriniformes > Danionidae > Danio > Danio albolineatus. The sequence goes on along the minus strand of CAIGQQ010029888.1, from coordinate 1,248,393 downwards.
GTTTTTATACAATTTTTCAGTGGAACCTCTTAATGTAAACTTATTTTTTTCAGTATATAGAAAAGACATCAAACCTTCTAACCATGAGACTTCCAGTGTAATAAAATCCATCTCTGGGCTATCAGTGACGCAAAGGCTAGAACATTAGCATTCTTATTAGAAAGGTTATCCAACAAAGCTGTTACACCAAAAATAGCAATCAAAGGACATGGTTCAAGAGAAATATTAAAGAGTGTAAAAAAAGTGTTCAAGAAAGAACTCCAAAAATGTTCCAACTTCGGACAAGAAAAAAAACAAACAAACATGTGGGTATGATCAGCAGGAGCCAGAGAGCACCGATTACAACAAACATCCACGCCTGGGAATAGCTTACTTAATTTGACATTTGTTAGATGAATTCTATAGAAGACTTTAAATTGAATCAGACTCAGTCTGGCACAGGAAAAAGGGGAATTAACCCTCTCAGCAGCCATTTCCCACCATTCCTGATCCAAACCAAGTCCAAGTTCTTTTTCCCATTGATGCTTAAACTGAGAAAGAGAGGGCAAAGTATAGGGAAGAATCAGATTGTATAAACTAGATATAGAGCTGTGAATCTGAATTAAGCACCTCTCGTATAAAGAAGGCTTTGACAGGTTAGGAAATGAAAGACAATGGGAACGGACAAAATTACGCACTTGAAAAAAATGAAACAAATTAGACTGTGGACCGCATAAATATTTACATTAGATGTCACCTACCCTGTTGTTGTCTATTGGAAGGAACGCATTAATGGAGCCGCCGTTTTAGTACAGGGTAGCGCTCCTTTGAAAGAGATATACACATATATCTATGATCTGGAGTTTTTCCGGTGGAAAATTATAATTTTATATCATTTTATCACCTGTACACAGCGCTAAAGTCCAGCATCTTCACATTAGCACACTGTCTTGACTAGTGCTGTTGAATGACATTTGTCCTGGGAGCTCTGTACAAATGTGGCAGTGCAACTGACGCATGCTCAGGGTCTGCTGTATGCGATAGCTAGTGTATATATATATAGCATCAACGGAATTGCTCTGTTTATTCTTCTTCTTCTTTTTCTTCTTCTTCTTCTTCAGAATGAACCAAGATTTTGAGGGTCTAAACATGCTCAAACACTCACAAAACTTTGCATACATGCACCAGAAGTGGTGAAAATTTTCGGTTGTTATGGATTTTGAAAGTGGGTGTGACAAATGGGCTCGACAGCGCCACCGTTGCACTTTTTTGACATAGTGGCCCCGGAGCTACATTCCACGCACACATAATCAAACATGCCAAAACCTACAAAAAAGTCTCTTGGCGCATTCAACGTTTGACAACAGTTCTGACCTGAACATGTTTACATGCCAATATCCAGTTATAGCGCCACCTACTGGCAACAGGAAATGACATGTTTTACAGTGTAGCAAACTCCTCCAAGATTCTTCATCAGATTGAAATCAAGTTTAGTCGGTTTAATCCAAAGGCCTTTGTTATGTGAAATTGTGAAGATCTAGAGTTTTCATCGTAGTGGAGTTTATTTATAAACTAATTTCGAGAGGATCACGTGCTTATGATTGAACACAGCTGGTACCACATCAGCTCCGCATATTGCACCAATCAGACGAATACTTACACACTATAAATTACCAGAGCTTTCTACTTCGGTCATCTTCTTCTTGAAGAATCCCCCCTTCCACCCCTTCTCTGATAGGGCGGCACAGTGGCCCAGTGGTTAGCACTGTTGCCTCACAGCAAGAACACTGCTGGTTTGGCCTCTCCCCGAGCCAGTCGGTGTTTCTGTGTGGAGTTTGCATGTTCTCCCAGCGTTTGCATGGGTTTTCCCCAGGTCCTCCGGTTTCCTCCCACCGTCCAAAAACATACTACATAAGTAAATTAACTACTTTTAAATAACATCTTAAGCAACTCTAGTTATGATATATCTCAGCACGTTCACAAGCGGGGGGGATTTCTCGAGACTTCAAACTCTCCTCTCGCCCTTTAAACGGGAGGGAGCCCCAGGCTCAAGGATATTCTGAGCTCAGGGCTCTCTCCCGGGACAGCATGCCAAATACACTTTATAATCAATCATCAGCTATGTGTGAACTCTTGAAGGGCGTTTCCGTGGCGGACTGAAAAAGTGCAGTGTATCGCCATGGAGGAGGAGTTACTTATAACTTATAACATTGTCCGATCTGCCTGAAAATTCACAGGTTTGATGAGATTCCTCACCTGAAGACGTCTACATGTCAATGTTTAGTCACAGAAACCGTCATTGCTTACACTATCAATTTCGCCATGAAGCGCACCATAACCGTTGACATAACAGCTTTAAAATGGTAAATATGCGTACTGTATATAACAGCTATGAGCGGAATTGTAGAAAATAAACCTTGTAACTCTGGTCAATGAATGAAATGTTTAGTTTACTGTATGACTATCAATTTTGGTTTATTTTAAAACATTTCACAAGCAACATTGTAATAATTTTACTCCATGTTTCGGAACACATCAATCGATCTGCAGAGTTGAAAACACTTGTCATACAAGAAAATGGTTTAAGTAACAGTTATCACCAGTGTTCGATGTGAATTAAAGCGCATTTTTATGTCCGACCTTTGATATGAATCAGCAATAATTAATGCTGTGTTCACACCAGATGCGGCAAGCCTGGATAAATTGAGCTTTTCACGCATAAATAAACACATAAACATTTTAAGTTTACTCGCTTCATTCGTGCGTCAAATTCACTTCACAACAGACACGGATTAGCGTGATGGGCAGGGCTCCTTTCTTTTGTTTTTCCTATGTTGTTGTGTTATGATAGGTAAAAATGTTTTCCAAAATGTATATTTGTCTCGAGCTTCGTAAAAGTGTTTCACATTTTGTAATGTTGTTTTGCACTTCCCATCCACCGTAATTTATGCGCAAATAGCGTGATTTATCTGCGCTTGCTGCTGGTGTGAACACAGCATAAGAAAATCACTCCCCCCTTCTTACCGTCGAACTTAAAGGATCACCAAACACCAAAACACATTTTTTGATCTGTTGACAGTCATATATGTGTCCCACGCTGCTATAAACACTATAAGGACACATATAATTGACTAAAAAGTGGAAATTTCAAGCAAATTTGTTCTTCCGGTTTGAAATTAATTTTCGAAGCTGCATCACACTGATGATATCCATGCGTGTATTCCAGCGTGGAGAGTGGACGTCTGTACTGGTGAGAACATCCTGACGTCTCTGAGTGTGCGGCATTAATTCCTGAGACTTGGTTGGAACCAATCAGAGCGCTCTATTGTGTATGCGGCGCAACATCATTAATATTCAAGACGCGTCAAGCACGAGTGATTTACATGTTAAGTCAATGCAAAGGCGCGAATAGGCATCCCGTACGTTTGACGCGCTTAACGCGCAATTCGCGCCAATCGCTTCAGTTTGAAAATCTGAGCTTCAGCGGACATTCGCGTCACGTTAACCAATCAGGAGCTTGCTCTTGTGGGGGTGTGATTATGATGTAGCGCCTGTTGTTGGTGTCCTGGGGAAAATCCTTCTACCGACAACAATTCATCAAACTGGGCTTGGCTCAGTCAGAAGCACTGCTGAAAGCTTCCATCATCCAGGTTAAGTTTCTGGAGGAGTTTATGAGCTCACAGAGCTGGGTGCACCTCTGAAATAATCTAGTGGACTCAGACACAGCTCCAAACGAATCAACGCTGTTTATCAGCCTTCATAAAGCACATAAACACAGTTATTCTCTCTATAAACTCCTGTTAGCCATTTAGCAATAAAGCTACAGTCACCCATAGACAGAAGCCCTGCCCATCACACGAATCTGAAAATAAAGAGAAAGTGCCGTTAAAGTCGACAAATCAATAATTTGGCAAATAATTCGATTACCGATGTCCATGTAAACACAGTCACTGTCTTTCTCCCCCTGCGTCTGTGTTTGTTGTGCCTCTGTGTGAAAATGAGCGCATGCACAAATGGAAACTCCCATTTTTATGCAAAACCTTCCCTCTTTCCCCTTCCTCGACACTCCAACCTAAACCAAGCTGGACACACCCACTTTACTGAGCTTTTCCAAACTAGAGGTGGGAAAACACCACGCTGAGACTGAGGGGTTTTGTGGCCCTTTAATGCTCTGAGCACTAATCGTTCCTTTGTATAGGTAGGACTTGTTGTGCGTATTTCCTCTGCTTGTTGAATCTCTGAATGCCTCGAAAGAGAACAAAAGAGTCTGCTAAATGACCAAATGTAAAGTCATACGACCTCAGAGTGACATAAGAGTGAGTACTGTATATGATAGCATTTACAAAACTGGCTCAGCTAACGCATATATAATGCATATAATAGTGAACTGAAGCACCTGGTACTGAAGGAATTGGAGAGAACCAATAAGCGAAAAGACTTTATGAAGATTTATGAAGAGAGAGACTGTGCATGTGTGTGTGTGAGAGAGAGAGAGAGAGCGACGGGTCTGAGTGGGACCAAATGAAGACAGTTTTGTTCTCTCAGTGTTTGTGTGCAGTGATTGTAAGTGGACAGAACAGTGAGGGCGGGCGTTCGGTGTGCTGTAAAGTTAACAAAGGACCGTCCTCTCCTTATTTAGCTCTCATTGTGCGTCTATGAATGAGCCCGAAGGAGCTGCGACTGTTGTTTATGTGATTTATGAGTGAGGGAGTGGGACAGAAATAGAGTCAGAAAGAGGGAGAGGAGATCGTGAAGCCTAGAGGTGCTTTCAGTTGTTTTGATTTTTGCTCTGTTGACTGAGGAGGAACTTAAACCCACATCGGCTGTCAGTCTTTGGACTCTCTTGCTTGTATTTTGCACCTGTTGAGCAGATCTGCTTTAGTCGTCCAGCAGTCATGGCCGCTTTGTAAAAACCACATCTATCAGGGATCTACTGCTGTTCTTCTTCCAGAGGAGAGAAATGTCATCGCTGTATTCGCGCAGTAAGGATCTTTCCTCTCGCTCCAGAAAGTCTCTTTCTGACTCGCCGCCGTCCTCTCCATCGCCCAGCACCAAAACCTTCAGAGTAAGAGCCAGCTGTGTTTGCTTAGTGCCTGTCACAATAACACACACATGTATCTAAATAGGCAGTATTGTGTTGGATGTGATGTAACCGTGTCACTGGAGGACACAAATGTTCTGGTGTTTACATGAATGACTGGCTTTAAAAGAAGTCTTGTGCTTGTTTGTTTATTTTCGGGCTTACAGTGGAGTCCCAAAGTCCACATTGGAAATCTGGGATTTTTTTTTTTATTCATTTAAACCTGAGCTGGAGTAGCTTTAGGGAACACAATAAATACATCTTAAATGTCAGATTACGCATTAGCAACTAATTAAACGAGCAACAATTTTTGAATCTGATGACGGGAATGTTCAACGCTATCTCACGGCAGTTCGTAACTTTTTGATATCATTTGTATGAAATGGTCTGATCTAATTTAGTACGATTTGCTCATCACTAGGGCCACACGGAATCTGCGCGCGCAGAATTCCGCAGATTTCTGCAGATTTTTAGCCCATCATTGATTATTTTTATTTACTTGGGTAAATGTGTGGAAATTTATATTTATTCAGTTTTTTTAATTAATTACAGTAATAATATTAACTAATATGAAAATATTCATATGATTTATTTACAATACAGTTTGTAAAGTACTATTTTCTGTCTTTAAGTAGAGATATTATTTGAGAGACTTGCTTTGTTGCATTGCAAACATTAAATAAAAGCTAAAAAGGTATTACTTTTTATTTCATATATTAGGTTTTTAGTTATAATACTTCCAAAATCATTCCGCATAAATCTGCAGATTTTTAACAAAATACTCTGCAGAAATAGCAAAAAATGTCCGCAGATTCTGTCTGGCCCTACTCCTCACCCAATGAAGTTTGGGTTTAGGGGTGGGGTTGGACGCCACACCTCCTTTTTAAAATCGTACATTTTCGTAGAACTCAACTTAAACTAGTCACTAAAAAATACTTACATTTTTCTTGTGTGATCAGGCTGGAATGTTTGTAGTTGAAGATGCTCTTTGGATGATCTTAAATCATGCTGAAGGACATCAGCCATCAGGTTTTGCACACATTTATGGAGCTGGAATGATGCTGTCGTTAACCCTGACATAAAATAAAAAAATAAGCTGTCTTGCTGATTATTTCATAAAGTACATTGTAAAACATCCGTAATTTTAAGGTTTAATTCTGGCAGCTGGGGTGCCGAAAAAAAAGTAAAATAAAGGCCGTTAAATTACAGAAATATACCGTAAAATAACCAATATTAAATTACAGAAATTTCCTTAAATCTAAAGTTAATATTTGTTTTTTACAGTAAATTTCTGTAATTTAATATATGTTATTTTACAGGAAATTTCTTTAATTTAACGGCCGTTATTTGATTATAATTTTTTTGCCACCCCAGTTGCCGGAAATAAACCGTAAAATTACTGATTTGTTTTTAGTGTACTGTGTGAAATAATCTGACTTTTTTATATAACTATTTTATTTTGTATACTTAAACAAAATATAAAGGAGAATCTTACAAAAAGATGTGCGTAGTTGGATATACAATGTGTATTTTGATTAATATGTATATGAGTGATATTTAACAATAATTTAAATACGTTAACAATATTTTGTCTAAAAATCTTGCCAGATTATCAAATTTAAATCTAGAAATTTTGTCAAAAGACTAATTTTTGCAAAATAATCATGTTCATTCATTCATTTTTTCGGCTTGAATGAACCGGAATGAACCGCCAACTTATCCAGTATATGTTTTAAACAGCGAATGTCTGTGTAAAGCATTAGTCTGACCAATTAGTATTAAAACATTACAATTCAATATGATTTTTTATTAATTTATATATTTTAATAAGTACTATCCAGTATGTTTTTCCACTTATTTACATAAATATATCTGTTACATTGAATGACAATGAAACATTATTTCATATTTAAAATTTTTATTTGCACAAAAATAATTTTAAAACCTTTAAATAAAATATATTATTTTCTATGGACAGAAAAGTCGTTTTGACGCATTAATTTGACGTCTTGTCTTGTCTTATTTTTTCTTATTATTATTATTTTTTAGTTAATGGTAAGATTACTGCATAGTAAGCAGTTGTTGGTATTTAAATTGCAAAATATTTTATAGTATTATAATTATAAAAAAAATATATATATTACTTTTATTTTTATAACAGCACAACTAAATCACTTAGTCACTCTAGATCTCCCAATAAAATGTCTTAATATGAATTTTGAAAAAAAAAATATCAGAAAATTGTACAGTATATATATATATATATTAAAAACTCCAGAATCGGGAAGATCGGAAGAGCGTCGTGTAG
>CAIGQQ010029888.1:1220127-1240626 GCA_903798035.1 Danio albolineatus | reverse complement strand
TTTGTGTATACTGAAATTACGTAAGTTACATTATAGAAAGAAAATATTCTTGAATGCTTGTTTGTGAGCTGATAAGGCCGTGTTGTTGTGCTTCGACATCAGCGAGTGAACAGAGCCTCAGTGTCTGTGATGTAAACAGTGTTTCAGGATGTAGGAGGACTGATTGCCCTCCGTCACGCTTCACCCAGTTTTTAAATTACTCTGGTCGTGTCCCACAGTGCTTTGCTAATAATTATTCCACAGCGTAAACAGTGTTTTCAGGAAATACAAAAGACTTAGTAAAAAATGTTTATCAAACTCCTTGAATCAGTTGTTTGTTTGTAGCTGGCAAATAATCGAGGGTATAAACTAAACATTAAACCGAAAAAAAATATTTTGCTAATTGAAATCAAATCAAATATTATTTTTATAACTCATTTTATTTGTTTATTGCTTAAACGTGTTATATCAGTCCGATCTCGAGAAGAAAAGTAAGTATTTTACATATTGTCAATAAAGTGGCTAATTCTTACAAGTTTAATTTGTATGACTTTTTAAAGGAGGCGTGGTCACAAACTCCACCCCTAAATCCAACATTGGGTGATAAGCAAATCTTACTAAAATATACCAATCCAATTGTACAAATTCAAAAAACATAGCAAGTTAGCATCAAAATGGTTTACCCCTTCATGTGTACAAATGAAGAGTTTCGTTGCAAAAAGAGATATATCCATTTTGAGAAATGTTGGTTATTTGACATTATTATTGAAGACATCAACAGTCGACTTTATTCACAATTTCTGTACATTAAACTATTACTTGAGCTCAGTGAAGGGACACATATTCTTAAAATCCAGGATATTTTTAATTAAATTTTATGTCCATAAATATTTCATAAATAAGTCAAAAAGCATGCCAAAATGCAACATATTTATCTTAACATTGTCAAACATCTTAAATTGATTAAAATTAATTAAAACTATATGGAACAGTATATACAAAGATTGATTATTAATAATAAGATTTTGAGTTTGTTAGTTAGTTTTGGCCAGAACATACACAATATAACATAACTTTTTTTTTTTTTTTTTTTTTTTTTTTTTGCTGGGGCACCAATGGCTTTAAGCAGGCTTCACTGTGGCATTTGAAGAAAACTTTTAGATCATCAGTGGGAAAATTAACAATAATTTATCAATTAATCGTAAATATTCATAATATTCAAAAACATAATGCCATAATAGACATAATGTGACTATGACGTGTGCCAGTAATCCAGGGCAGTCCCTGAATGAAAAGGTCGGATAACAGCCTACCGGCTGAGCTGTCAGAGCAAACTAACTGCAGGATGTTTATCGTTTCAACCATCCTTAAACAGCTTCTTACTAATTGTGATTAGTTATAATATAGATAAGTAAGATTAAGTTAGTTAAATAAACGACTTGTAGCTTGTTACAGAAAGAGTGGAGGCTCCTTCACACCGCTGCTGAAAACCAAACCTGATCTGAGCGGGCGGAGCCACGATGGCGCAGTTTCTGTTTCACCGAGTTCGCGGACACAAGCTTGCCTCATCCTGTCATATTTAATGACTTATTTTACTGTAATGATAATAATAATGTTATTATTATTATTATTATTATTATTATTATTATTATTATTATTATTATTATTATTATTATTATGCAGCTGGAATGACCGGCTCCAATCCGTTATCAAAATCCATGAGGTTAGCTCGACTCTGAAGCTTTGATTCTCTGACTGACAGATGGACGTAGCCTGTGACTGACAGCTCGCCTACAATATAAACAATTAAATGGCAAACGTTTTTAGTTAGCTTATTGAATCCTCTTTTTAGGAACATATTCTTTTTGTTTTTATATTACCGTTAAATCAATGAGCAAACTCGGAGCACTTCGCCGGCGGTGACTCTCCTCCAAGGGAATGCTGAGCTCGCGCATATATCTGTTCTATATATAACAGTTCTATAACTGTTATATCGCATTTTGCAAAGGAACTGGTCTGGCGGATATCGCGTTTTGTGAAAAAATACATTTTGTAGTAGGCCTAAAATGTTCATTCTTAAATTGTGTTAATGGCAGCAATTGACACATAGATAAGGGAACATCTGAACAGTGATTTCCATTCATAAAATCCAAATGTCAAAAAATGGCGTTTATCGCGTTTTGCAACCAAACTCTTCAAATACTGTATATAAGATTTAAAAGGAGACATGTCCCTAAACCTCACTGGATGATGAGCACTGGATATTTCAAATGATACTCTAAAACCTCAACCATACTCAAAAACATTAAAATTAGCACTAAATCAAAAAGTTATGAATTTCCATGAGATTAGGATTTTATTTGTATGCTTCTCCAGCCTCCGGCGCCTAGACTGCAGCTCTGCACGAGACGTCTGGCCATAGGAGAAATGCTTGTGCCCAACTGAGCCTGGTTTCTCTCGAGGTTTTTTTATTCTTCACTTTTGCCAATTGGTGAAGTTTTTCCCCGCCTTTGTCGCCTGTGGCTTACATAGTTTGGGACTTGTAGGTCCGCGCATCGATGGATTTGCTCTTTAGTGTTTGGACTCTCAGGAGTGAATATTAAACTACACTGAACTGAGCTTAACTGAACTTCAGCACTGAAAACTGGACTGACACTGTTTCAATTTACTATACTCTTCTATGTGAAGCTGTTTTAACACAATCTACATTGTAAAATCGCTATAGAAATAAAGGTGAATTGAAATATAGGATTTTTTAAAATGAGACATGTCCCTAAAGCTCATTGGATGATGAGCAAAGCACAGTATTAGCTGCAAAATTAAAAAAGTTACAAGTTTCCATGACTTGCCAGATTGCATTGGTTATATAGATCACTTCCAAAGCAGGAAGTATTGTTTTCATTTAGTTTAACTTGGTTTGCTTAGGTAAAGCTTAAGAATGAGCATAATGTAATGTGTATTTATATAACGCATTCACTGTGTATGGCCATACACTCAAATCGCTTCACAATCATGTGGGGGTCTCTCTCCGCACCACCACCATTGTGAAGCATCCACTTAAATGATGCGACGGCAGCCACAGGACAACAGCGCCAGTGCTCTCACCACACACCAGCTGTAGGTGGAGTGGAGAGACAGTGATAGAGCCAATTTGGTGGATGGGGATGATTGGGAGGCTATGATGGTTAAGGGCCGTGAGGGAATTTGGCCCGGACACTGGGGTTACAACTACTTTATGAGTGTTGTGAGATTTTTAATGACCACAGAGAGTCAGGATCTCGGTTTATCGTCTCTTCCGAAAGATGGCGCTCACTGACAGTATAGTGTTTCTTCACTATACTGGGGCATTAGGTCTCACACAGACCGCAGGTTGAGCGCCCCCCTGCTGGCCTCACAAACACCACCTCCAGCAGCAACCTAGTTTTCCCATGTGGTCTCCCATCCAGGTACTGACCAGGCTCAGCCCTGCTTAGCTTCAGTAACCAGTCCTGGGCTGCAGGGTGATATGTGGGAAATAAAATAATATAAAAAAGGCAAATACCAGAGATTAAATCAAAAAGATAAACACGTGTAATTAAACCTGTACAAAAAAAATAGTTCTGGGAAGACTTTTGGTCATATGATTCTGGTGTTTTGTGGATGGTTCCACTGTATGCTTTGTGGTTGCTAGGGCTATTGGCTGGTTACTATAGTGTTCTGGGTGAATAGTAGGGTTGTTAATTTAATCATCCACCAGGTTATAATCTCAAGACTTGTTATAAAGTAAAATAAACAGCACGTCTCTCCTAAACCAGACACATGATTCCAGGATTCCTTTAGCAGAGACAATGCAGCCACATGCTGATTATTTAGGGTTGTGGATCTGTTCAGAATCCTGCACAGTGGAATAGTGAGGCTTCTATATGGATAAAAATAGAATCAGATTTCGGCATGATCCAGGGTTCACTGACAGTGGGTGTCAGGACACAAAAAGCCATTGTTTTATTTAGTCACAGAAGATATTTTGGACACCACATGATGGCCTGGCAAGACTTGTATAAAATACTGTATATATATATATATATATATATATATATATATATCATCCACACTTTCCTGTTTTTTATATATTTTTTTATTGTGGAAGTTCCACATAATTTGGTTGCGTAATTCTGATTGGACAGAACTAAAGTGTGCTCACTCAGTTGGCTAGTAAGTCTGTAACACACAGACGGCAGTCACTCATTTTCTCTGGGTGGGGAAAGTTAAATAATCTACATTGCATATCACAGCCTCTTGCGATTAGCTATTTGCGACGTTTCAATCGCGATTGAGATTCGATTTTGATTAATCGCACAGCCCTATAGTATATTTATGCATACTTATTTATAAGCTTAGACACTTAAAGTAGTACTTAAGTAAATTAAGCTATTCTCTTATCCTAATCTTTAGACCAAGAAACAAGTACATTTGTGTCCAGTTTGCTTTTGTAAAACCAACTTTTTTTAAACTGAAATTCTCACCTCCGACTGACATACCAATATTTTGAATGCACATTTTTTTAAAGTCAGTTCAACTATTATTCAAAATTCTAATTAATTTTTTTGACAGCCCTATGCAGCATTCCCACTGGTCATGAAGCTTCTGGAATATAATTTAAATTGCTATTCATGACAGTGGAAGTGAGGGAATTTTATGTTTTGTCCAAGTCATGGAATGTCTTAGATTTTTAATTGTCGTATTACATTTCATTTTCTATTTATCAAAATGTTTTTTTATTTTATTCTATTTTTTTATTTGACATATTTTGTCTATAGTTATGGGTAGTTTCTGTTTTTGTGTGCCATTTGTTGTTTTCTCGCTAGTTAAATGTCAATTAATAATTTTATTAATTCAAATAAATTATTATGGAAGCCCTAAACCGCAAGGTAAAAAAAAAAAAAAAAAAAAAAAAAAAAGCCATCTTGGTGGTGAGAAAAAAAGAAAAGAAAAGAAAACTTATCTTGTTATAACGAGATAACTTTTCTCTTTTTTTTTCTCACCCCAAAATTGTTTGTTTTTTTCACCTTGTGGTTCAGGGCTTCCGTAAATTATATCAATGAATCAATTACAAGTATTAAAATGTGCATGGTTTTGAACATCAAGCAGCATAAGTTATTTTTTTTTTGCTAAAAGGTAATGGAAATGAATGACACTGGAAGTTTTAACACATTTTAATTTACAATCCACACCACTCTTGTGAAAAATAAAGTGGATGGGTCATAAAAGTTCAGCTTTTTGGTTAGTGAAAATCAGGCAAAAGTCAGGTAAATTGACATTTTGCACAGAGTGTGAAAAAATGGGTCTACTTCAGATGCTCATTAGAAAAGATATTTATTGTAAAAACAACCAATATACAGTAATATTTTTGTTTTCTTATTTGGACTACATTAGACATTTGCATTTGTTTAAGAGCATTAGTTTGTGGCAGTGTGAGAAATGTTTTGGACTCATTATGTGTTTGTTTTTACGAACAGGGTTTGTATTGTATAATCAGGCATTAATACAATATTTATGTTTAGAGCTGAGCTCAAATAAGCCAACACTGCGACCAGATAATCCACTGTTTCCCCTTATTAGATTTAAACACCTGCCTGCTGTTTATAAAACACAACCAGTTTGGGCCAAGTCTTTCACTGTAGGAGTATAAATTCTCTTCTCTTCATTTTCCAGCAGGAACTGATTTTCTTTTCTTGCAATGTCTAAACAATTGTAAAATGTGACCCTGGACCACAAAGTCAAAAGTGTTGATTAAGTTAATGTTACAAAATTTTTTTTTCCCAGATCTGGAATCTGAGATAAATCTATATACTGTCTTTAAAGTTGTCCAGATAAACTAACTCAGCATTACATATTACTATATAAAAAAAAATTGTGTTTTTATATTCACTCACCGACCACTTAATTAGGGACACCTGACTAGTACAGGGTTGGACCTCTTTTGCCTTCAGAACTGCCTTAATCCTCTGTGCCATAGATTCAAGGTACTGGAAATATTCCTCAGATATCTTGACACGATCGCATCACACAGTTACTGTATATTTTTTGGCTGCACATCCATGATGCGATTATCTTGTTCCACAGCATCCAAAATGTGTTCTATTGGATTGAGATCTTTTTACTGTGGAGGACGTTTTAGTACAGTGAACTCGTTGTCGTGTTCAAGAAACCAGTCTGAGATGATTTGGGCTTTATGACTTATCCTGTTGGAAGTGACAAGAAAAAAAAAACCTAAACCATTACACCACAACAACCAGCCTAAACCGTGGATACAAGGGAGGATGGATCCATGATTTCATGTTGTTGATGGCAAATTGTGACCCTACCATCCAAATGTCGCAGCAGAATTCGAGACAGGCAACATTTTTCCAATCTTCTATTGTCTAATTTCGGTGAGCCTGTGAACTGTAGCCTCAGTTTCCTGTTCTTAGCTGACAGGAGTGGCACTCGGTGTGGTCTTCTGCTGCTGTAGCCCATCCACTTCAAGGTTTTACATGTTGTGCATTCAGAGATGCTTTTCTCCATACCTTGGTTGTAACGAGTGGTTATTTAAGTTACTGTTGCCTTTCTATCAGCTGGAATCAGTCTGGCCACATATGGTTGTGCGTGAAAATCCCAGTAGATCAGCAGTTTCTGAAATACTCGGACCAGCCTGTCAGGCACTAACAATCGTGCAAATAACGGTCAGTAAATAAAGTGGCCGGTACATTAGGAAATGTACAAAATATCTTTACTGAACATGATCTTAACTGACTATTTGAATGATATTTGGTGTAAATAATAATAATAATAATAATTTGAACCCATACAATATTGTTTTGACTACTGCCAGAAATATACTTGTACAACACAATGTAAGATTTTGTGGTACAGGGTCACACATTTAGTCAAGTTTAGTCAACTTTTGTGTGTAACAGGGAACAAGAGGCTCTAAAAAAACAGGGCAGTCCTAAACATTACAGCATTAAATGTTTAAATAATTCCATGTGGTTTGCAAATGCCATTATGCATGTCATCACACTCACTATTTAAACATCACCAGAGCAATCCAGGATGTACACTTGCTTAATGCGTTGATCCTCAAATGGCATTTGTTGAAACAATTGCTATTACAGATTTTCTCTTGGCTGCCGTTTTCGAAACCCCAATAAACAAACGAGCCCAATGAAGGCCAATGCTGACGTGTGGAGACTGTGTTTACTTCAGCGAAAAGATGCCCATAAAATCAGCAGGTGCCACAGCTGCTCTGTCTTTGTGAAGGTAATGCATGTGGAATGAAGGAGAGCCAGACTGACATTATAGTCCACTGCACTTGCAAGCTTTTCAAGTTGTCTATTGTTTTTCTATGTAAACATACGCTAGATGGACATCTTTGTCCATTGCATTGTCTAACATTGTATTTCAACAAAGAATTTCTTCCATTGCACATTTGCAAAAACTTTGAGTGTGAACAAAACCAGTCGAGCAACTCTTTTTAAACATTATCAGCTACTGTAGCAAATATAGACAATCACATGGAACCTACAGGAGTAGAGGAGAGCGTGAACATTAATGAACATTAAAGAGCCCCTATTGTACGTTAAAAAGGGTAATATTTTGGTTTTGGGGGTCTCCAACAGCAGGCTAATATGCATGCATTATCAAAAAACACTTTCATTGTCTTATAATTTGCATTTATTTTTGCCTCATTATCCCAGCGACTCCTATATGAATCGTTCAGCGATTCATTTGTTCCCAAACCCCTCCTTAGCGCGATGCTAAACTGCACTGATTGGACCGATGTCCCAGTCTGTTGCGATTGGGCGACATCATTCAGCGCAAGAGAATGCTCACAACGGCTTATCAATATTGAAGTAGTCATAGTGTGTGCGTGAGCATATCTGCCAACACTCGTTTTTTCCGGGAGTCGCCCGTATTTCAGACACCTCACCCCTGAAACTAACCCCCCGGTCTCCCAGCACATTTCTCTATTCCTAACTAAAAGTAAAAACAACGACACACATGCAGTATTAGTGCAGCAAAAGCTGAACCATTATGAAACAGGACCGCCGCACGTGTGTAGAAGAGCTGATGTAGCCATAGCAATGACAAACAGCAGTGAAACGCAGCTCACAAACTCACTTTAATCTGTAAACAAAGCGACACGCGTTGCGTTTACAACGTGCTTTTAGACGCGATATGAGAATACAAGTTAACCAGATACACTACAAGCGGTTAAAAGTTACAAAACACAATTAAATGCATCATTTACAAGCTAGAGAAAACAATGAGGCAACCCTTTTAATCGCACTTACTCAACACTTGTTGGATAGCAGGCCAGGGAAATGTCCCGCTGTTCCCTATGGCCAGTCAGCCCCTGCACATCAAGTCTTTTATGATCCTTCCTTTAACAAACGATCAGCAAATCATCCGCTGTAAGCGTGTAGATTTCAGTAGCACTCCTCAGAGGGAACATTCTCGTCTGTGGTTCATCTGCACACTTCCAATAATATCCAGCTAAGCACAGTGCTCTTCTCTGTGTTGCCAGAGGTAGCTGACTCATTCCAGTCCAAACCCTATCTAAAAGGATTTTACCTGCACAATCAAATTCAAAACCGCCCAATCCGGCAACCTTTGCTCACCGCTGTTGTTTGTGGGCGGGTTGGGGGTTTCGAATCTCCCGCGGCTGCTTGCGCACAAATGGGCGGGGCATATGTTTGAAGGTTGAATGGCAGAGATTTCAGCTGCTGTCTGGGCTTTTACTGCCTCACACCTCCTTTACTTCATGTGTTTTGTATAGTAAAATTTGACATTCTAGTCGTGAAATATACTTGAAAGTGATTGTTTGTAAAAATGTGCCCTAACTGCGAAATGATCAGATTTTATATCAATTATAAATAAGGTAACATTTTATTTTGATGGTCCATTTGAGTTTTAGTAGACTGTCTACTTAATATCTGTTGATTCTGACATTCAACAGATATTTAACTGACTATAAGATACTTTGCAAGTACATTTCAACATACACTAACCCTACCCCTAACCCCAACCTAACAGTCTACTTATTATCTAATGAGAATTAGTTGCAATGTAACTTAAATTTAACAAACGGACCATCGAAATAAGGGGTGACCATAAATAATATTTAATCCAATATTTACTGAACCATATATTCATTTAAAATAACTTAAATACAAAAACCACAAAAACGCATTATAAAAACACATCAACTGGGTTTGTGAACACTGTTCTTTCATATTTACACATACGTTTATTGTAGGTAAATAAATAATAAAATCAACAGTTGCTTTGCCAGAAATCATAATATTAAGAAAGCTTGCTGCTGGAAGACAAAGCATCTGTCACAAAACTACTAAACCATAAATAAATAAATGGAAAATCAGTAAGTATGAACTCTGCTACTTTGTTGAAACAAAACATAACAAAAACAAAGCATCTGCCACAATAATGAAAAGCACATCATACATTTCAATTAGTTTCTGCCCACCATGGTCTGCTTACTGTTTCAGAGGTTTAATGTTGAGTGATCGTAACAGCAGCCTCGCCACATAATAAGACAAGATTAGCTGAAGAAAACGCTCATGACGTTTTATGTTTCCTGTAATCATAACACAACTTTTTTTTTTCCCATCAACAAAGCTGCACATGTGGGCTTGAAGTTTCCATGACGGGGAGCTCGGAGCGCATGAGGTCTCTTTGGGAGCGAAAGTTAAAGAGAGCAAAAGAATAAACACATGTGTTTAGTTTTTAAGTGGTCTTCTAAACCAAGTTTATGAAGGACTTTTTACCCCAAACAACAGAATACAGGCTCATAAACTGACAAAGGCATCAGAGTGTGTAAGAGCACTTCTTTTTAAAGGGATTACTCTCATAAAATATAATGTGAATTCTGTCATTTTCTTGCCCTTATGCTGTTATACAAACAAAATATTTATTTTTATTTATTTAATTAGTTAAGGTAACATTAACATAAGTAAACATATAATAAATAAATACTTTATATCGAAGCTGATATTTAGCCGCACCATGTTGGTGTGTCGCAACATCTAATTTTTACAAGGTGGGTCTTTAGCCCAATGCTCAACCACAAAGCATTGATACACACATACACTATGGCAGGGCTGTCCAAACCAAAATGTTTAGCTCCAACCCTAATCAAACACACCTGTACCAGCTAATCAAGCTCTTACTAGATATACTAGAAACTCTGACAGGTGTGTTGAAGCAAGTTGGAGCTAAACTCTCCAGGACACCGGCCCTCCAGGACCGAGTTTGGACACCACTGCACTACGGCCTTTGAACATGCCTTTGAACTGGGGGGGAAACCAGCACCCACACGAACGCGGGGAAAGCATGCAAACTTAACACGGAAATGGCAGCTGGGGCTCTAACCAGCGACCTTCTTGCTGTGAGGTGACAGCGCTACCCATTATGTCACCGTGCTACCCAAAATAAGTAAATAATAAACAGTAATTGATTTATTTAGGGGGCCCCACGGTGGCGTAGTGAGTAGCACGTTCGTCTCACAGCAAGAACGTCGCTGGTTCGATCCTCGGCTGGGTAAGTTGGCGTTTCTGTGTGGAGTTTGCATGTTCTCCCTGTGTTTGTGTGGGTTTCCTCCAGGTGCTCCGGTTTCCCCCTCAAGTCCAGAGACATGTGGTATAGGTGAATTGGGAAGGCTAAATTTGTCCGTAGTGTATGAGTGTGAATGAGTGTCTATGGATGTTTCCCAGAGATGGGTTGCAGCTGAAAGGGCATCCGCTGCGTAAAAAAAAATGCTGGATAAGTTGGCGGTTGATTCCGCTGTGGCGACCCTGGATTAATAAAGGGACTAAGCCGACAAGAAAATGAATGAATGAATGAATTTATCATTGGTTGACATTGCAGCCTACCATAATCTATATAAAGGCGTGACCACAGCAAACCCACGTGAGAAGAGGAACCTGAAAACTTGGAGGAAACCCACGCAACCACGGGGAGAACATGCAAACTCCACACAGAAATGCCAACTGACCCAGCCGGGGCTCCAACCAGCGACCGTCTTGCTGTGAGGCGAACGTGCTAACCACTAGGCCACCGTGGCGCCCCTACAGCCAACTTAGTTTATTCAATTCTCCCATATGTCTTTGAACCGTGGGCAAAACCGGATCACCCACACAAACACGGGGAGAACATGCAAACTCCACACAGAAAAGCCAACTGACCCAGCCAGAACTCGAACCAGCAACCTTTTTGCTGTGAGGTGACAGTGTTAACCACTGAGCCACCGTGCCACCCTAAAAATCATTCATTCATTTTCCTTCGACTTAGCCCCTTTATTCTTCGTCCCTTTATGAACCGCCAACTGATGTTTTACACAGCGGATACCCTTCCAGCCGTAACCCAGTACTGGAAAACATCCATGCACACTCATACACTACAGCCAACTTAGTTCATTCAACTCTCCTATAGCATATGTCTTTGAACTGTTGGGAAAACCGGAGCACCCGGTGGAAATCCACACGAACACGGGGAGAACATGCAAACTCCACACAGAAAAGCCAGCTGACTCCGCCGAGACTCAAACCAGCGACCTTCTTGCTGTGAGTCAACAGTGCTAAACCACTGAGCCACGTGCCACCCTAAAAATCATTCATTTTCCTCTGGCTTAGTCCCTTTATTCATCGTCCCTTTATGAACCGCCAACTTATCCAGCATATGTTTTACACAGCGGATGTCCTTCCAGCTGCAACCCTGTACTGGGAAACATCCATACACACTCAAACACTAGTTTATTCAGTTCTCTTATAGCATAAGTCTTTGAACTGTTGGGGAAACCGGAGCACCCGGAGGAAATCCACACGAACACGGGGAGAACATGCAAACTCCACACAGTAAATCCAGCTGACTCCACCGAGACTCAAACCAGTGACCTTCTTGCTGTGAGTCAACAGTGCTAAACCACTGAGCCACCGTGCCACCCTAAAAATCATTCATTCATTCAATCATTTTCCTCTGGCTTAGTCCTTTTATTCATCGTCCTTTTATGAACTGCCAACTTATCCAGCATATGTTTTAGACAGCAGATGTCCTTCCAGCTGCAACCCTGTAATGGGAAACATCCATACACACTCAAACATTACGGCCAACCTAGTTTATTCAATTATCTTATAGCATAAGTCTTTGAACTGCTGGGGAAACCGAAGCACCCGGAGGAAATCCACACGAACACGGGGAGAACATGCAAACTCCACACAGAAAAGCCAGCTGACCCAGCCGAGTCGAACCATCGACCTTCTTGCTGTGAGTCAACAGTGCTAACCACTGAGCCACCATGCCACCCTAAATAATTAGATAACAAATTTTGTTTACTTGACAGCCCTTATTTGCTCTTATATTGTATGGAAAAGAACTTCCATCACATTTTCCAATGATGTTTTATTGTTCTACAGATGAAAGAAAGTCATATCTTTTTTTTTTTTTGGAAGAGCTGCTCCCCGTTCCTTATAAAGTCATCAAACAGTTGCAAACAAATGACTCAATATATTTGCTCTCGATATATATCTGGCTTATCAAACAAAGAGCAGCAGACGAGAAACAGAGGGAGAAAATTATTTTGTGTTGTAATACTCTGTTCGAATATGGTGATGCTCACTTTTTCCATTTTGCGAGCTGGCAGACGGACTAGCAGGCTCTCAAAGAGCGGGATGAAGGGATGAGGGGAAAGAGAGGATTAAAGAGTTTGCGTATAAATACTTCAGCGTGAGCCAGATCCTGTAAATGTTACAGTTTGTGGAGTTATGGGATCAGGGTGAAGCCCGCAGCTGCATGTAGACTCTTGCTCTCTTACTGCAGACAGTCTGAGGTCTAGAGCTCATGTGTGCTGAACGCATGGAGAGTTTACCAGCGATCATGCTGTGACCCGACACTGATCCACATGCCTTTGAGGTGCGGTGAAGGTGGAGTTGTCCTGGAGCAGTAATAACTCAACCAGATCCCCGTTCAACCATTGCTGGAGACTTGGCTAAATTGATGGCAGATCTGATGGTGTAAAGGATGATCTGTGCCTGCGGTGCCAATGAGATTGGGAACTGGGATTTGACCTCTCTATTCAACCTTGCAAGTGAAGCCAATTTAAAAGATACAAAAAGGAACAATCAACTATTTTTTTTTTTCAGAAATCGGCTCATTTTGCAAGTCCTCTAGAGTTGAGATTTACACATTTTTAATCTATCCAGCTGATCTCCGGGTCTAGTGGGAACATCTTAGCTTAGCTTAGCATAAATTACACCATTAGCGTCTTGGTCAAGAACGTTAAAAAAAAAAAAAGAGTTTTGATAATTTTCCTATTGAAAGCTTGACTTTACTGTAGTTATGTCGTGTTCTAAGACCAATGAAATATTAGAAGTTGCTGTTTTCTAGGTTAATATGGCTAGGAGCTATACTATCATTCTGGTGTAATAATCAAGAAACTTGATTGCTGCCTTACCATGGCTAGTGCAGGTGCAATGTTATTATTTAGCACAGGTTAAAATACTACTACTGCTGCTACTACTACTACTACTACTACTACTACTACTACTACTACTACAACAACTACTGCTACTACTACTACAACAACAACAACTACTACTACTACTACTACTACTACTGTTAATACTGCTGCTACTACTACTACAGCTACTACTGCTACTACTACTACTACCACTGCTACTACTACTACTGCTACTACTGGTGCTACTACCACTATTGCTAATACTACTGCTACTACTACTACTACTAGCACTGTTGATACTGCTACTACTGCTACTGCTACTACTACTACTGTTAATAATAATTCATTAGTTTATTCATTCATTAATTTTTCTTCGGTTTAGTCTCTATGTCAGAGGTTGCCAGGGCGCAATGAACCACCAACTATTCAATTCAATTCAATTCATCTTTATTTGTATAGCATTTTTACAATGTAGATTGTGTCAAAGCAGCTTCACATGCATTATAAAAAACTGAAACAGTGTCAGTCCAGTTTTCAGTGTTGAAGTTCAGTTTAGTCCATTTCAGCATGGTTTATTATTCACTGCTGAGAGTCCTAACACTGAGAGTAATCCATCGATGCGCAGCCCTACAAGTCCCGAACCATGCAAGCCAGAGGTGACAGCGGCGAGGAAAAAAACTTCACCAATTGGTGAAAGTGAAGAATTAAAAAACCTCGAGAGAAACCAGGCTCAGTTGGGCACGACCATTTCTCCTATGGCCAGACGTCTTGTGCAGAGCTGCAGTCTAGGCGCTGGGGCTGGAGAACGCTGGACATCCATCACGGGGAGACCACAGGTGGGTCACCTGCTGGCCCTTCGGGAACAATGCGAGGACTCGTCTGTCACAGGGATCGACTTTCAGGGATCGGACTCATGCTCTCCACTCCTCCAAGACCACCACAGCAGCTGCTCAGGATACAGCCTGGTCCAGGATTATGGAAACCTCGGGAATAATAAAAAACAGACTTACATGAGCACAGATGCCGTTCAAATTATAATGTCTTTTGGGAAGTGTTCCCGGCTCTGGTTGCCCTAAATAATGCAGACTAACAATCCTTTAGAGGATTTCGATTTCAAAGCATTTGTGTTTTATGTGTATGCTAATGCAAAGAGATGTGTCTTTAATCTAGTTTTAAACTGACAGAGTGTGTCTGCTTCCCGAACTGTGCTAGCAAGGCTGTTCCAGAGTTTAGGTGCCAGATAAGAGAAAGATCTACTGCCTACAGTTGATTTTGATATTCTGGAAATAATCAATTATCCAGAATTAATTGAGCGTAGAGGACGTGATGGGCTATAATAAACCAGGAGCTCCCACAAATACTGGGGAGCCAAGCCGTTCAGGGCTTTGTAGGTAGTCAGTAAGATTTAAAAATGTATACGATATTTAATAGGGAGCCAATGCAATGCTGAAAGAACTGGAGTATGGAGTATAATATGATCATATTTCTTTGTTCTAGAAAGCACTCTAGCAGCTGCATTTTGAACTAGCTGAAGTTTGTTAATTAGGCCAACAGGGCAGCCGCCTAGTAATGCATTACAATAATCTAATTGAGACGTCATGAAAGCATGAATGAGCTTTTCCGCATCAGACATTGATAGCATAAGTTTAAGTATAAGATTCCAGCATATGTTTAACAGAACATGCCCTTCCAACCGCAACCCAGTACTGGAGCACACCCATACACTCTCACATTCACACATACACTCATACACTACGGGCATTTTAGTTTATTAAACTCACCTATACTGCATGTCTTTGGACAGTGGGAGAAACCAGGAGAATATGCAAACTCCACACAAAATTGCCAACTGGACAAAAATGCCAAATGCTGCTTTTTATGACAACATTAATATTAATAAATAAATGATTATCACCTCTAAATATTACTATCATAATAAAATAATACAGAATTTATTATGTCAGCATGAGTGCTATATACACTGCTGGTCACTTTATTAGATACACCTTACTAGTACCGGGTTGAATACTTCCTGGCATAGATTCAACAAGCTACTGGAAGTATTCCTCAGAGATTTTGGTCCATATTGACATAATAGCATCATGCAGTTCCTGCAGATTTGTCCGCTTTATGACATGGCGCATTATCCTGCTGGAAGTAGCTATCAGAAGGACACGATGCACAATTGGTACTAATGGGCCCAAAGTGTGCCAAAAAGATATCCCCCACACCATTACACTACCACCACCAGCCTGAACCGTAGATAGGCAGGACGGATCCATGCTTTCATGTTGTTGACACCAAATTGTGACCCTACCATCCATACCATACCATGTTGCAGCAGAAATCGAGACTCATCAGACCAGGCAATATTTTTCCAATCTTCTATTGTCCAATTTTGGTGAGCCTGTGCGAATTGTAGTCTCAGTTACAGTACCTCTTCTTAGCTGACAGGAGTGGCAGCCGGTGTGGTCTTCTGCTGCTGTAGCCTATCTGCCTCAAAGTTCGATGTGTTGTATGTTCAGAGATGCTCTTCTGCATAGCTCGGTTGTAACAAGTGGTTATTAGAGTTACTGTTGCCTTTCTATCAGCTTGAACCAGTCTGGCCATTCTCCTCTGACCTCTGGCAACAACAGGGCATTTGTGCCCACAGAACTGCCACTCACTGGATATTTTCTTTTTTCTGACCATTCTCTGTAAACCCTAGAGATGGTTGAGCTTTAAAAATCCCAGTAAATCAGCAGTTTCTGAAATACTCAGACCAGCCTGTCTGGCACCAACAACCATGCCACAGTCATACATTCATTCATTCATTTTCTTATTGGCTTAGTCCCTTTATTAATCCAGGGTCGCCACAGCGGAATCAACCGCCAACTTATCCAGCATATATTTCACGCAGCGGATGCCCTTCCAGCCGCAACCCATCTCTGGGAAACATCCATACACTCTCATCCACACTCATCCACTACGGACAATTTAGCCTACCCAATTCACTTATACCACATGTCTTTGGACTTGTGGGGGAAACCGGAGCACCCGGAGGAAACCCACGGAACCACGGGGAGAACATGCAAACTCCACACAGAAATGCCAACTGACCCAGCCAGGGCTCAACCAGCGACGTTCTTGCTGTGAGGCGAACGTGCTACTCACTACGCCACCGCATGCCACATTCAAAGTCACTTAAATCACCTTTCTTTCCCATTCTGAAGCTCAGTTAAACTGCAGCAGTTCGTCTTGACCATGTCTACATCCCTAAATGCATTGATGCCATGTCATTGACAGATTAGAAATTTGCGTTGGACCGGTGTACCTAATAAACTGACCAGTGAGTGTATATAAACCATATATATGCACATGTATATCTCAGTGACAACACTTTTTTTCATGTATGGATAAGAAAAAAGAAATGAATGCTTGTACTAAACAATTTTTAGTGACATTTACCTGAAGGTCAGTGTAAATGCAATGTAAAAGATATTCTATCAATTACAACAACTATGCTGTTATCATGCTGTCATGTTTGTCGTACTGTATATATTCATATGAAAGCATACAAACAAAATTACACCGTTTATATAAAGTACTTCAAAACTAATGCAAGAATTAGGTTATGTACCTAAATAAGGTTGTAGGGAATATGTGGTAAATGTGAGTGTGATCACAGTGAAACCATGGTTTAGTGTCTGTTCTGTTCTGTGTGTTGTATTTGTGCTGAAGAGGTCGTTCCCATTAATCTGATTGAGTGTTATTTTTACCAGCGGGATGGAATGTAGCAGCAGCATCAGCACTGCCTTACATGGTTTACTGTGGTGAAAGCGTGCACTTCTGCTCTCGGTACACAGAGCAAACACACACACAGCTCAGAGCCAGCAGGTGCCCATGGGTAATGATGCCCCCTGAGGTCTTTAAAACCTACAAAATGTGCTCTACAGTTTAATGTGATTTACCACAGTTGGACATGTTCTTGGAACAACACTCCCATTAACTGAAGAGATGAGGATAGATAGATCTGTGGACGCTTGTTTCTGCAATGGGAAATAATAAAAAAATCAGTCTCTCTTTTAAGATCTATGAGTTTACGTTTACATTTAAATTATGTTTACTTTTAAATTTTATCTTTGAGTTTACAATTTAGATTTTTTTCTCTCAATTTTGAGTTTATATCTTGCAATTTAGACTCTCTTCCCAAGATTTATGAGTTTAGGTCTCACAATTCTTCACTTTACAAGTTTATGTTTTTTGTTTTATTGTAAAGCAGGGGTCTCAAACTGCCGGCCTGTGCGGGCCATTTGAGGGGGGCCTCCTGACATAATCCGCAACTGACATCAAAAAACAACGAGATTCCGCCCCCCAAAACATATATTATTGAATCACTATCATTGTGGTGAAGTCGCTACTACAGGACATTTAAAGTACTGCACTATGTATTAGGGTTACTTTCGGTTTATGTTAGCATGCGGTGGAGAGTAAGGCACATGCAGATTAGAGTTGAACATTGAAATATATGTCCGTAAGTGCTCTATTGTTACTAAGGCTCTATTTTTTTATATATATTTAAGGGGCCGTTTGATTAGAATTAGTTTTATACCACCTGTATTGTGTTGTACAAACACCTCTTCATGGCTTACACCTTATACACTAGTGAGATAAATTTGGGATCTCAGAAAGCATACACAGCGGCTTCTGGTGTATTTTTGTGAGAAGAGCAGGCACTAATGGCACTCGCGAGAGAAATTTGAGATCTCAAAAAGCGTACATAGTGGCCTCTGGTGGATCTTGGTAAGAAGAGCGGGCTAATGGCACTCACAAGAGAAATTTGAGATCTCAAACTTACAAAGCGGCCTCTGGTGGATTTAGATAAGAAGAGCGGGCACTAATGGCACTTGCGAGAGAACTTTGAGATCTTAAAAAGCATACACAGCGGCCTCTGGTGGATTTACGTGAAAGGAGCAGGGCTAATGGCACTCACGAGAGAAATTTGAGATCTCAAAAAATTTACATAGCGGCCTCTGGTGGATTTATGTGAGAAGAGTGGGCGCTAATGGCACTCGCAAGAGAAAATTGAAATCTCAAACAGCGTACATAGCGGCCTCTGGTGGATTTATGTGAGAAGGGCAGGTGCTAATGGCACTCGTGAGACAAATTTGAGATCTTTAAAAAACTTACAAAGCGGCCTCTGGTGGATTTAGATGAGAAAAGCGGGCGCTAATAGGACTAGCGGGATAAATTTGAGATCTCAAAAAGCGTACATAGTGGCCTCTGGTGGATTTACATGAGAAGACCGGCAATAATGGCACTCGCGAGAGAACTTTGAGATCTCAAAAAGCATATATAGCGGCTTCTGGTGGATTTACGTGAGAAGAAAAGGCAATAATAGCACTCGTGAGAGAAATTTGAGATCTCAAACAGGGCACATAGTGGCCTCTGGTGAATTTACATGAGAAGACCGGTGCTAATGGCACTCACAAGAGAAATTTGAGATCTCAAAAAGCATACATAGCAGCCTCTGGTGGATTTAGGTGAGAAGAGCGGGCGATAATGGCACTCTTGAAAGAAATTTGAGATCTCAAAAAGTGTAAACAGTGGCTTCTGGTGGATTTATGTGAGAAGACCGGGTGCTAATGGTGCTCATGAGAGAAATTTGAGATCTCAAAAAACAAACACAACGACCTCTGGTGGATTCGCGAAAACAAAAACTACAAAAAAACTATACCTCGTGGGGTGTATTTGGCGCTCTCCAGAAACATATATAGTGGTACATATTCAGAATGAGTAATGAATAATTTTGAGTTTTCCCACTCAGAGTCCAGAATTTTTTCTATGTATGACATTTGTCCCTCTGAATTTTGTGTGTTTATAATCTCACAACTCTGGCTTTTCCCACCTGAAGGTTTTCAATTCTGATTCTGAGAATTCACATTTTACATCTCATAGTTTACTGTAGAATATTACAAAACTGCCACTTGCAGCTTTATAAAAGATAATTGCGAAATAAAATGTCATATTTACCTTCGAACTCCAAATAACAAATAAAAAATGCTTTGAAAGGGTTAGAGCCTTGAACAGCAGTTTTATTAACCTTTCATTTCTCCTGGATTGGACTGGTTAAGGTGATTTAATGTGCCAAGAAGGCATTAACAAAGGGTGTCAAGAAATGGTCAGATCACATTGTACACTCCAATAACCTCAAATGCCAAGACCACCAAAACACACGTCCACTAAATGCACCACACATGATGTGGCCACACAGATCTCAACAAGACCACCAGCACACATTTTGAACATTTTATTTATTTATTAATTTCTTTTGTGGCTACATCTAAACATTTAAATAAAATATCTTGCCTCACTTTGTAAAATGTTAATGCTTTCCAGTAAAGCACTGGACATCCATGGATATTACAACAGTTATTGTTATATGGAGTCAAATAAGTCTCATTAATAATTCACGCGTATGACGCGATGTACACATGCGTAGCCAAATTCACGTGCGTAAAACCAAATTCACGTGCGTAAAATATTTATATACATTCACAAAAACAATTCACGTGCACAAAATAAAAATACACATTCATAAAATACATTTCACAAATGCAAAACACCATCTGCAGATTTATAAGAGTGTACAAAAAGTTTTGAATGTTTAAAACTTGCGAGTTCATCCTGAATGAGAATGTGCAAATCCTCTTTCACGTACGACTCCCCCTGGATACGAGTGTGTGTATTTTTGAGACCTTCCTGGCAGACGCAGGGACCTTGTGACCTTTCAGCCAATCAGATGAGAGCTGTACTCAATATCACCTCTCTGCGCGCCGTTTGCGCAGTCTGTTCCTCTCCAGCACGGTGAACGGAGAAGTGAAAGAGACGCGCAGGCTTAAGCCATTACATTCCCTGACTTTCACTGACTAAAAACTTCATTTTCATTATATCTAATGAACATACTGTAAACAGGCTGTTGTTGTTCTTTAATTGCCCAATATGTCAAATATAGCCTACCCGATTATTTAGTAATAGATTAATAAGCA
>CAIGQQ010029888.1:1167404-1199046 GCA_903798035.1 Danio albolineatus | reverse complement strand
TGACAGAATGCCACGTGTTTCTTCAGTTGTTTGTGTTGTGACAAAATGCAGCACGTTTCTTCAGTTGTTTGTGTTGTGACAGAATGCCACGTATTTCTTGAGTTGTTTTTGTTGTGACAAAATACAGCATGTTTCTTCAGTTATTTGTGTTGTGACCAAATGCAGCGTGTTTCTTCAGTTGTTTGTGTTGTGACAGAATGCAGCGTGTTTGATCAGTTGTTTGTGTTGTGACCAAATGCAGCGCGTTTCTTCAGCTGTTTGTGTTGAGACAAAATGCAGCATGTTTCTTCAGTTGTTTGTGTTGTGACAAAATGCAGTGTGTTTCTTCGGTTGTTTGTGTTGTGACAAATTGCAGCGCGTTTCTACAGTTGTTTGTGTTGTGACCAAGTGCAGCGTGTTTCTTCAGCTGTTTGTGTTGTGACAAAATGCAACACGTTTCTTTAGTTGTTTGTGTTGAGACAAAAACAGCGCGTTTTTTAGTTGTTTGTGTTGTGACAAAATGTTTGCGTTGTGACAAAATGTAGCGTGTTTCCTCAGTTGTTTGGTGACCAAATGCAGTGCATTTCTTCTTTGTGTTGTGAGATTCTGCAACACGTCGTCTGTCACAACACATGTGTCAAACTGATGAAGACTGTTTCTTAATTTGCTGGTGTTTTTGTAATTGCTCTTTCGGCCATCGTAATAAACAGCTAATTAGTAGTTTACTGAGCTACTTTAGCAGTGTTAGTTAATGGTTTGTTAATACTATGAATTGTGGAATGAAATAAACATTGACATAACATTTGGATTATTGTAGTATTAGTAAAAAACATACATTTATCATACAAGATATGGTAAAACACCAACAACTACATTACTTTTTGAGGTTTATCCAAAAAAGCGTAATCATGTGATTTTCTTTTGTCTGCTTTAGGAAAAAGAAGCATTGGAGAAGAGGGTTTCGGATATGGAGGAAGAATTAAAGGTACATTTCTATCAAATGTTTTATTTTTTTTTACTCTGAGCTTGGGTTGGGGTGACTTTTGAGAGCATGCTCCAAAATGCTAACCTAAGGACTTGCTCTGGCAGTTTGTTTGACGTATCGTAATTAACAAAATCTCTTGTAGTAAGTTCGATGATTAGTTCATCTAGCATTCCTGTTTAAGTGATGTTCAGTAACATCAGCTCTGTATAGTCTCACAGCTGTTGAAGTACATGCTGACCTAGTTTGTGCTACACCGGGGCCGGATTGAATCCAGCAGAGACACGGCACGGCTTTTGTTCAGAATTCCAGCAGTAATTGCACATAGCTGGCATTTTGAGGGGCCAAGAAGAAAACCGTGCCAAATATATGAAAGGCCAAATCAATGCGAGGTGGAGTAGTCCAGCAGGCGCAGTCAGATAATTGATCTGGTTTGGAGGTATTACGATCTCTGGGCTGTTCGGACTCGGCCAAGATATGTGGATGCCACTAGTTTTTGTATTGTTGTGTGCATTTAGGGATTTTGTTTACATAAAAAAAAAATGCTTTTTGGATGGCAGTGGCTAGAAATATTAAGACATTTTCTCAGTTAAAGCTCATATCTTTCAAAATGATAAAACAATTATTTGTATTTTGTTGGAAACACGACACATATCAATATGAACAAGATTTTATGCAGGCATTAAATGCATTTATGCTGTCATTAAGCGCCATTCGCTCAGTTGTCATTTGAAATTCAAAGGAGACATTAGCTGTGTCTCATTTCAGAGGCTGCATCCTCAAAAGGATGCATTCGAAGTGCGATGCATCATCACGAAGGCTGTCTCGTTTCAAAAGCAGCCTCAAAATACGTCCTTCGTTTTCTCAGGTAATGAAGGACACAAACGGTGCATCCTTCACAGCCTGAACGTTCCAAGATTCATTGCACGCTGATAACAGCAGGACGTTTTTAAAAGAAAACTCCGGATTAGATGTATGAATTAGGTTTATTTGACTTGGATATCTAAACACGTCAACCCATAAGGACCTGGACCGATTTCTCCCCACATAGCAAATGTTTTCTGGCCCAGTTCCTGGCCACACAATAACTTTTCCCTTGGCCCAAGTACCGCAAAGAATGACGGTCCTGAAGTGACCCATAACTGGATTAAAGACAAGGGCCACACATATTCCATAACTGGCCTAAATCTCCGCCAATTTATCACCCTTAACTGGCCTGAACTGGGCCAGAACAGGTATATTATTGGTACCGATTCTCAGCTATAAGTTTAAACTTTACCAGAAACCCTAAAAACTGAGCCATAACCCAGCCTAATGTTACCTACACAATGTGAACAATCGCTACACTGATCTGGGCCACACACCTCTCACCCACAACTGGCCCAAATGTAGTTTGCCGTCATGCATGCAGTGCCATCATTGCCATGCATGGCCCACATTCGGCTGACATAAGGCATGCCAGTGCTGGCAACACACCAGCATAATGAGGCCACATTTGGGCCAAATCATTTTTTTTTTTGTAATTAAATGAACAGGACCAAATTAACCCAATGTTTGGGTTAGTTCATATTTTACCTAATTGAGGATTAAATAACCTAGCATTTCTTAGTGTAACATTTTTTTATTTTGGAAATAAATGATATGGAAATCATGTTTATTCACAACTGATCATTATACACTCTCAGAAATAAAGGTATGCGAGCTGTCACTGGGGTAGTACCTTTTCAAAAGATACACATTTGTTCTTAAAGTGTACCTCAAAAGTACATATTAGTATCTTTAAAGAAACACTTCTGTACTTTTTAGGTACTAATATGTACCCTTGAGGTATTAATATGGACCCTTTAGGTACAAATGTGTACCTTTTTTAATAAAGGTACCACCTCAGTGACAGCTCTTGTCCCTTTATTTCTGAGAGTATACACAAAATTTTTTTTTTTCTTTCCCATTTTTTGTTTAAGTTTTTAGCCTCGTATAGAAACCTAGATAGTGTCGTTTATATCGATAGGATGCAAATAGCTTAGTTTCAGGTTACAGCGGAGGGGGGAAAATATTCATATGCTGATTGGTTGGTTCATTTTGTTGTGCTTTTCAATATGATAAAAGAGAAGCACTTGTGTTTGTTTGATCAGTGATGTCACTGTTGCCCCAGCAGACGCCCTCAGTGAGGTTTCGCTACCAGCTCTGAGTTCATCCTCAGCTGGACTGGGTGCAGAGGGGCAGATGGTGAGTGGTTTTGCCCCACGTGTGGTTGCCTGTTCACACACACCAACACACACTCATTGCTCATAGCAGTACAGCACGTGTGGGCCATGTAGATCACTTATAAGTCTCTCTTAGTTAGTTTTTCTTTCTTTGAGGGTGTACTCACACTATCTACAATTCCCTTTAACCGGGCCAAAGCACCCGTCTCCCCCGACGGCCCGCGGTCACATTGCATTCGGGCCTGAGCAGGCTTACGTCATCGATGATGCGCTATTCAGTGTAAGAGAAGCGCTCTCGGAGATTTCAGTGGAGATTTCTTTATATCATTATATGGTTTTAGTAGTTTGATATGCAGTGACACACAGTCAAATATTCCTTGAAGAGATCAGCCACTGCTGACGCTCATAAACAATCATAAAGTCCTCGTGCTGCAGGAATTAGAAGGTTTACTAAAGGCGCAGCTGTCGTGCAGAGAGGGGTTTGTGTCTTTAATAATCTACGACAGTGTGCGTTAATTAAACAGTAAGAATGATTAATAAATCCATATGAAACAGTCCCCAAAAGTCACGTCTCCTCTTCCGTTTCGGGCTCAGGCGTGCTCTGCACTCACACTACAAGCGTACCGCGCCAAAGCCCAAGTGAACTGGCCCCGATTCAGCGCACTCACACTTCTAAAATTATCCGGGAAACGGGCCTGAGCACGATTCAGATAGCATAGTATGAGTACGCCCTAAAGCTCTCCTTCAGGTTAAGCACTTAAAGTGCTCAGTAATTGGTTGCCAACCATACTGTGAGTTGACTGATCTCGTGCCCAAGAACGGTTTTGGAACCAACATACCTATAAGCAGGTTTAGGATTAATCAACCCATAATTCAGGGTTTAGGGATAGTAAGTTAGCCTTGCTTTCTGAAATATCAACACATTCTCACTCCTGACTCATCACATATTGGTGCTCAGTCAGGACCCTTCTTGTCACTTTGAGACCATCTAGGTACCTATTCGGCATCGACCTGCGGAGTCCTCCGATGCGTTTGACCATTTGCATTAAGTGTCCCATTAAAACAGTTTGCAAAATATGAATCCTTTTATAAAAGTGCATACTTTCAGAATTGTCTTTTTTCCCCAAAACACCTAGCCCTTAACCTACCCACTTCTGAACAACATACATATGCAGCAGGCAAATGAATGTCACTTGTATTTATTGCAAAATAAACCATATAAAAGCAATACAAACAAACTGTATTGCATTCCAAGTGGTTTAAAGTGGTTTTCATTCATTCATTTTCTTGTGAGCTTAGTCCTTTTATTAACCCGGGGTAGCCACAGCAGAATGAACCGCCAACTTATCCAGCATTTGTTTTACACAGCGGATGCCCTTCCACCTGCAACCCATCTCTGGGAAACATCCATATACACTCATTCACACCCATACACTACGGACAATTTAGCCTATCCAATTCTATACCACATGTCATTGGACTTGTGGGGGAAACCGGAGCACCCGGAGGAAACCCACGCAACCATGGGGAGAACATGCAAACTCCACACAGAAATGCCAACTGACCCAGCCTAGGCTCGAACCAGCGACCTTCTTGCTGTGAGATGAACGTGCTACTCACTACGCCACCGTGGCATTCTTCAAGTGGTTTTATGAAGTTTAAATCAGTGAAAATGGTCTAGCTCTAACTCATTGATGCTCCAGGACATTAGCATGACAAGACTGGTTATGAGACACAGAGGGAGCCAATAACACTCGACAACTGAAGCTGACATAAAATGCTTTCCTGGCGCCAGTTTTGGAATTTGTCATAGACAACATTCAAGCAGTGCATCAAATGGAGTTTGGGTTTGTTTTATATTGACAAATGGTTGGTTTTAGGAGTTTGGTTATGTGCCCGTAAATGTATTTGTAGTGCAACGTGAGTAAAATAGTCAACCAGGCTCATTCTGAAAATGTAGTCCTACGTACGTTTCTGGAGACCGCGAAATATGCCCCGAGGGGGTACATATTTTTGCACTTTTTGTTTTCGCAAATCCACGGAAGGCCGCTGTGTTCGCTTTTTGAGATCTAAAATGTCTCTCACGAGTGCCGTTCGTGCCTGCTGTTCTCGCGTAAACCCACCAGAGGCCGCTGTCGACTGACTGTTTGACTGACTAGATGACTGACTGACTGACCGAACAATCGACTGACCCACCCTCCTCCTTCCCCAACCAAAATTTTATCGATTGACCCACCCACACACTTCCTTAAACCCAACCAACAATTATTAATAAAGCAATCCAGAAAAAAATAAAAGCCTTCATCTAATTTTTACCACGTTTTTAGATTTTACCACATTCTCACCCTGTTATTTGCTGGTTTATTTTATTTTTTGCATTTTGTTTTTGCCTTACCTGCTTTCTGGAACCGCTCTTCACCGGACTCAAACCCCGTCGTCATGGTCAACTCCTCTCTGCGTCTCAAGTCCGCCGACGAACATAGCAAGCTAACGAGACAAACTGAGGTAAGATGTCAGCTGATAAGCGCGAAAAGGAATGGCATCATACCACCCCGTATTGTTCGTTTAAAAAATGATACACAGCCATACGTACCTGACTACATAGTGTGCGTTCTCCAGAAACGTACGTGGGACTACGTTTTCAGAATGAGCCTGTGTTGAAAATAGTTTTGACTGATTATTTTAGAAAAACTCACACCGCAATAACGGCAGAAATATTACCCAATAAATAATTTAATTCTAATGATAAAATTGCTGATTCCGTTCACATCAGCATATCAATGGCAAAGGTTTCTCATTTAAAGCAACGGAGGCCCATGTGCGCCATAAAATGAAACCGGAAGAATACCAAAAGCATCAAAGAGTGATGAGAAGGGTTCCTAAACTGAGCGTCGTGAGTAAGAATGTGTTGGGACTACACCCCTGGTCTCAAATGGTCTTGGTTCTCGTTTGGGTATTGGTCAGGTTTTGATCAGAGCTACTGAGTAAAGGAAGTTCTCCGAAGAAAAGACTAAGGATCCAACACACATTCAAGGCAATTGGTAACTTTTTGATTTAGTAGCTACTTCATATGAATTCGTACAATTTAGTGTGTTTGCTTATCCCCCAATGACGGTTGGGTTTAGAGGTGGGGTTGGGTGCCATGCCTCTTTTTAAAATCATATGTTTTTGTACAACTGAACTTGTACAAATGTGTGAATTCGTACAAAATAGCCACTAAAATGTAAAATTGTTACATTTCCTTGACAGATCAGGCTGGATGATCTCAATTTGCCTTTGAGCAACATCCAAAAACATGGCTAATTGAGTTGTGGTTTGCACCCAAGTAGCAGTCATACTGGATCTTTTAGCTGCAAGATATAACATGCAAACCTGCTCATGTAATTTTAGAGGGTTAACCATACACAAATCAGGCTACATATGCTTTTTGTAGACACAAAGAAACACGAACAGATGCCGAATGCCTCGCAGTCATCCGCTGCATTGCATTGTACAAACTCAACGGCCTGATCCCAATGCCGTAAGCTGTAAAGCCACATTTGGAAACAGCGTCAAACCTCAGGGTTTCTCCACATGCTGTTTCGGGAAGTTTCTGAGGTCAACCACAGATGCCTCACGCCGCTCATTAATCTCTTCACTGCGTTCTGTGAGGCTTCTATATAACAAAACAGTCGTGATTACTAGTGCTTAAACCCAGAACTTGCTTCAGTAAAATGCCTGATTTGATTTTACACAAGTCATGAAGATGTTTGTAGGCCTGTTCTCTTTTGCTCTTCGTGAAGCTCTGCAGATGCATGTGTTGTGTGTCAGTTTCCCCAATGCTGATTTGTGTTCTCACCTGATTAACTTTGCATGCTTATATTTCAGTTCGGCCTTCAAAAGTCAACATGAAATGCTCATTTTACTTTTGTGTTGTGAAATAAAGGGTGAGAAAGGATTTATTTTCTAATATGTTCATCATGATGTGAGTTTTATATTCAAATGTCATTTAATTAGGAAAAAAAATTGACATTTTGCTTTAACCATTGGGAAAAACAGTTGAGAGGTATGAGGGATAATAAAAAATTGTTACAATTTTCAGTCATGTAACTTAGACAGCAGGCCTGGCAAGTTTCTGTTTGTTTCATAGACATAAACATTTTTCATTCTTATTTTCAGAAACAAAATTATCGCTGGAAAAAACACACCTCCAAATGGCACATTCGATTGGAACAATCATAGCTACACTGAAGGGTTGTTCCAAAACAAAAAGTGCTTAAAAAAGGTCAATTCGAAGGGCCCTTCAGAATAAATAATTACAGGGTGATGGGTTGTTTTCACTTGTTTTCAACAATCTTTCTTTTAGAAAAAGATTGGTCTCTTACACCTTCTATCCCTTTAAATATCTCACTCTAGAGGATCAGTTATTTAAAGGGATTAGGGAATAAGGACAAAGTCCCTTTAAGGCAAGTAATTTCACTTGGTGGCCATCATTGAAACGCCACTCAGGCAGTATGCTCGGGCGTTCTGTCTGAATGGGGAAACGTCAATTCTTTAAAGGGTCAAGAAACACCAAAACACATTTTTTGAGCTGTTGACAGTCATATATGTGTCCCACGCTGCCATAAACACTCTTAGGACACACAAATTTTGCTAAAGAGTGAAAATTGGTTGTATTTGCGTTATTTCGAACAAATTCGTTCTTCCAGTTTGAAAGATATTTTGAAGCTGTGTCACGCCAATGAGATCCATGCGTGTATTCCTGTGTGGAGAGTCTGTACCTGCGAGTGCATCGTGACGTCTCTGAGTGTCTGCCATTAAGTCATGGGAAAGACTTGGTTCAGACCATTCAGCGTGCTCTATTGTGTATGTGGCGCAACTTCATTAATATGCATGATAGCTTTGAAGATTGCTTGTACCTGTTGCAGTGTTTAGACGGCAAAGAGATGCCACGCTGTGTTGCCAAAACAAGTAGAAGAAGAAGAATTGTTTGGAGACACAGGTAGCCAGTGTTGTGTTCATGTACTGCAACAAAGGTTTTGTTTTCATTTCCCGCTATGAGAGCGCAGCTGGACTCACGCAGCAGAAATGCGTATGCAAGGGACTTTTTTTTTTTTTTAATGGAAATGGTGAAATCCGCATTTGCCACTCGTCTCCTTTTAAAACATATGTGGCTCCAGTTCATGTTGATTGTCCTGTCTCTACAGATTCAGTAAGTAAGCAATCAGTGGTCTTTGTTTGTTTATTCAGATGGCAAAGTTATTTCGTATCGTCAGCAGTACTCTTTCAGTATTTAATGGCAGACCTTAGTCAAAATGATTTGAACTGTTACTGAGTTTACAGTATGTTAATTTCAGTACAATATTATAGACTGAAAGATCCGCTGTAAATGCTGCTTTCCGAGTGTAAACATGTAAAAACTGCAGTCAAACTACTGTCGTGTAGAATTTTCGCCGCATTTTGGGACAAGATAGTCTATACACATGGCTTTCTGACTCTACCTACCGAGTTTATCTAAGATACCAAGAGATGCGGAGGGTGTTTTTTTTCTCCCTTACGCCGCGCTGTATTAAACGCTCCATTAAAATCCGCACTCTTAGCAGTTTCTCACATCTCGTTTGTCAGGGGGGACATGCAGAAAATGGATAAAAGCAAAACTGCCAAACTGCAGTTAAAGTCGACAAATTAAGAATTTGGCAAAAAATTAGATTACTGATGTCCATGTAAACACAGTCACTGTCTTTCTCCCCCTGCATCTGTGTGTTTGTTTTGCCTCTGTGAAAATCAGCGCGTGCACAAATGGAAACCCTCATTTTTATGCAAAACCTTTCCCTCCTCTGACACTCCTAACTAAACCGAGCTGGACACACCCACTTTCCTGAGCTTTTCCAAACTAGAGGTGTGAAAACACCCCGCTGAGACTGGGGTTTCATGGCCCTTTAAAACTGTTTGTCAAGCTTAAGATTACATTACATATTTGGAACCACCAATAAAATTAAACAACAGCTGTCTCATAATTTTTATTTTTAAATGTCAGAATCAAACACAGTCTTCATATTTTCCGGTAGCCCGAGCTAATGCACATGCGCACTTAAAAAGAACAAGATCACGTCACCAACCTCATTTATGGCCGTTCTACATATTATCATTCACTGGATAATGATCATCAGATCATGCTGGTCTTCTGATGTAATCCACAACTTGGTCTTGATCGCAAATCTCCTCCAGAAATGGCAGCAACTGTTTTGAGTAGTTGCTGTGATGTGCATTTGACTGGACTGACTGTCCCTCATGTTTGTTTCATAGACATTACCAAACCAAAAAAAAATGTTTTTTAAGTGCCCTTGGTTCATTTAAAAGTAAAGATTTTTAAGCTTTATGTGGATATATTTCTGTGAAGCAAATATTCCCAGAGATTCCAGTGTGTTTGTTGATCACCAAACTGCCGTAAAAACACACAACTGGTCCCCTGGAGAAACGTCTAGTAAAATATTTCGTACTGTCACCACGGCAAAGATAAAATAAATCAGTTATTAGAAATGAGTTATTAAAACTATTATGCTTAGAAATGTATTGAAATGTACCGTTTGGGGAGAATAATATATATATATGTTATTTGGTTACCTCATTTG
The DNA here is from genome assembly GCA_903798035.1 of Danio albolineatus. Classification (NCBI taxonomy): domain Eukaryota; kingdom Metazoa; phylum Chordata; class Actinopteri; order Cypriniformes; family Danionidae; genus Danio; species Danio albolineatus. The sequence continues at coordinate 1,189,270 of CAIGQQ010029888.1, read as the reverse complement.
CAAATTATTTAGCTTGTTTTAAGGAAAAATAAAACTTCGTTTTGACTCATTATTTCTGAAAACAAGACAATATTTTTTTGCTCCTTGATTTAAGAATTTTTAGATATTTGGACTAGAAATAAGACAATAGCTCTAAGCAGGAAAACCATGTTATGTAGTGCACCTGAACTCAAAAGCAGACATTCTGAAGAATGTTACTAAGTGAAAACCATTGTTTTCCATAGCACCTTTTTTTTCTTCTTGCTATGGCAGTAGATGAGTACCAGTTACAAAATATCTTTTGTTTGGAACAAACAAAACTCAGGTTTGGAAGCACTTTTGTGGGTAACCCTTTTAAATTTGATTTCATGTTGACTTTGTTTTAGCTAACTTAAGCAAACTAATGCTATACTTTTTAATATATATATATATATATATATATATATATATATATAATTTTTAGTATCAACCTGTCTGCTGTTGTATCTGCTCGGCTCTCACTCTTTCCTCATGTCTGGGCGTCTCTGTATCTCCAGACTCCTCCAGCTCTGGCTCGGCTGCAGGCTCTCCGCAGGGGGAATGCACGCCTCCTAGTGGAGAATAAAGCCATGCTGCGCACCCTGGCCCGCCTCTCTCAGACGGCCTCTCTGCCTGAGTCAGAGGATCTGTAATTCTTCCTCCATCTCTGTCTCTTCCTCCTCTTCCTCTGCCCTTCTGCTGTTCCTCTCTCAGGCAGGTCTTTCTGTTTCATGCCTTTCTATTGCCTTTGGTCCATTTTTTTCTGCCTTTTTGGTCCATTTTGTTTCCTATGTTCCTCTTTTGAGTCTGGGGAAGGGCAAACCCTCACATTCCTCCTGCAGGCGGTGCCTTTGAAGATATTTATAGATCGTCCAAAGCCATGAGCAAACGTCTCTCTTTATATATTCCAGCAATGTCCATATCAAATCACAGTAGACGCTGTAGATTCATATCCATGGTGTCATTTGTTATAAATAGCTGTACTAAATATTGGCTGCCTTTATCGCACACAGGGAATTAAAATTACATTTTAAAAGATGAAGAAATATAGAATATAGAATATATTACTCGCTGGGTATTAATGGCATTACAGACTATTGGATGTCTATCTAAAATTCATAAAATTGCCAGATTACTGGTTATAGATTATTATTTTAGTTTTTCTCACAATGACACAACTGTTTTAAATATCGTCTCAGGATGATGGCAATACTTACAGTGCATTCGGAAAGTATTCATAGTGCTTCACTTTTTCCACATTTTTTTTATTTATTTTACAGCCTGATTCCTAAATGGATTAAATTAATTTATTTCCTCAACATTCTACACACAATACCCCATAATGACAATGTGATTTTTTTTAATTGTTGCAAATTTCTTAAAAATAAGACACCTGAAAATCACATATACACAAGTATTCTTCTCCAGCCAATCAGAGCATTCAGTACGACGCATTCACATCTGTGCTGATTACGAAAATAAAAGCCTTTGAATAATTGTCCAGATGCATTTACAGTAGCTGTTAATTGTTAGTGAGATAACGTTTCTATGTTCATTATAAATGCCACCTGTGGAAAAAATTCTGAAATGCTTATGATACCGCTGTGAGTTTATCTGCAAGCCCATCGTTCAGCTGTGTGGCGCTCGTGCATGTGGAGTGCTCGTGTGAGTGCTAGCACACAAACAAATGTACATTTCGACATACGAAAGTGTTTTTCCATACCTTTTAATCAAAGTTGTTAACAATACTTATATATTTATATATTTATAACGTAGTCAAATGTGTAAACATTTAGTTCGCGCTTCTGTCTTTGAATGTCTCTGGGACAAGGTAGCTGCACGAATGCTAAAGCTTTAAATAAAAGTGAAACCATCAACAGAAGCTCGACCCTTTCCATGTTTACAAATACAAGCACATCCATTTAGAGGCAATTTCTGGTTAATGATGTCAGAATTTATTTTGACTATTTCTTAAAGGTACAGATTTAACATACAGATACAGGTAAAGACAATACAGATTTTTTTTTATTTTTTTTTATTTTAAATTCTGTAATGTCCTTGCCTGTGTGAACAGTGTTTTTTTATTTTATTTACTGGTTAAGTCCTTCTGGGAATTTTCTGGATATTTACCGGTATCGCTGTGTGAAAGGGGCTATTGATTCTGTAAAATGGATTCTTGTAACATTGAAAATAATCGGATCAACCTTTTACCAGAAGTTTTGAGTGGCTGAAAAACACTTGACATGCATATAGTCAAATTGTTATACCCTTACCTCCATTTCATTGACTCTGAAGTATGTCATTGATTGTGTTACACAAGTGCCCACTACTGGTGGAAATTGTCCAAAATGGGTTTAACCCATAATTTTTGAGTAAAGAATGAGATGTTTACAATTAAAACTTGAATGCGTTGGAGAATAGATTTAAGCCTAGTGTCGCTTTACAGAAAACAAATAAAATAAATGTTATGTGTAACTGAAAAAAACTAAATAAACAAGTATGCACCTTTTAGTTTAAGAAAACAATACATTTATTTATTTTTTTAATATAATATGTAAAATATGCATTTTACAAAAAATCTATGGTAAATATTTGAACAAATTACAGCATGTTACAAATTTGAAATCAAATTTGAAATCAAATATCTCAAAATTACAGGTGAATTGGGTAAGCTAAATTGTCACTGGTGTGTGTGTGCGTGTGAATTAGAGTGTGTGGATGTTTCCCAGTGATGGGTTGCAGCTGGAAGGGCATCTGCTGCGTAAAACATATCCTGGATAAGTTGGCGGTTCATTCCGCTGTGTCGATCCTAGATTAATAAAGGGACTAAACCGAAAAGAAAATGAATGAATTAATATCTCGAAATTTGTTTGGGCGCATTACCTAACATTACCACCAGATGACCTCCAGTTTCCATTGGTGACCATATAAGGCTACCCCCTATTACTGAGTATAGTTTGAGGTATAAACAATATATAATAATTTTTTGTACAACATTTGTATAGTAGACATCAAAAGTAGACACACCGAGCTGACCGTTGGGCTTTGCCTGGATGTCGGTTAGTTGGCCTCTTGATGGGTTAACATCAAAGATATTTGGCCCAATTCAGCATGTAGTTTACCATTGGCTGAAGAGAGTGCTCTGGTTGATCATTCAGCAACAAATCAGCGCGCAAGAACAAAAAACTCAAGTAATGTATTCAAGTAAACAATTCAAGTAAACAGGGAACACGAAGAAACCAGATGTAGTTTTGCCAACAATTGGCAAACAATATGGATTATAAGATTATCAGACATATTTGCACAAGCGAATCCCTCTCAGTGACAATTAATGTAATCATGGTGCTAAACTCATCATCTTCCAGTTTGTCTTTGTGAAATGAGAAAACAGACTACTGCCCCCTTGTGGGTGCAGAAAGATACATCCTCTCATGCAGCCGCAGTATGAGCGTTCAAGTTTCAGTTGGCTGCCATCTGTTTGGTGTGCATCTTTTTGATCCAGAGAGGACCAGACATGAGCCGACACAACCCAACAACACAATTGGTTTTTGTAGGCATGAGTTGTTTGTCGTTGGCTTGAACTGAAGTGAATCATAACCCAGCAGGAAATGACTCTCTATTCACCCAACAGGTGGCAGTAGTCCATAATGTTGGGTAAAACTACTTTTAATAGTAATACATTACAATCTTACAAGCCTTTTTAAATAAATAAATTAAGTTTAAAGGTGCAGTAGGTCATCTGCCAAAATTCTAACCGGTTAGCATATTATATTTGGAAAGTAAGGGAGGGACTGTTTCAAAGCCATACCATGCGAATGCGTGCACCGCGGCATGACAGCAGTTAACCCACTAGTTCATGTCATTCACCAGTTAGAAATGTAGTTAGTGGTTGGCCGGCGGCGTGCAGGATTTAACATTGGTTACTAAGCCACACATGCTATTTCAGAGCGAATAATCAGAGTAGCGTGGTAAACAGTATAAAAATTGTGTCATTGTTCAAAAAAAGAACTAATGTAAATATATATAAAAGCAACTTCAGCTTAGTAAAGCAGGCTAGGAGGAACAGTGCTATTTACTGATGTTTTGTTGTTAAACTGAACAAAAATGTACATTATCGATGATGTAAAACGAGTCGGTGTCCCTGCAGGTTTTAGCTCCAACTTGCCTCAACACCTGCCTACTGTAGATGTTTCAAGTATACCTAATGAGTAGGGCCAGATGGAATCTGCGGATGTTTTTTACTATTTCTGTGCAGAAAAACCTGCGGATTCATGCAGAAGTATCAGAACTAAACCTTAATATATGAAATATAAAATAATACCTTTTTAACTTTCATTTAATGTTTGTAATGCGAATCCAATTAGATCCACTTTTTTTTGGTAAACAAAGCAAGTCTCTCATATAAAATATCTACTAAAAGACAGAAAATAGTACTTTACAAACTGTATTGTGAATAAATAATATGAATATTTTTCATATTAACCAATAATATTACTGAAATCAGAATCAGAATCAATGATGGGCTAAAAATAAAAATCTGCGTGCGCAGATTCCATGGGCCTACTAATAAGACCTTAATTAGCTTGTTCAGGTGTGTTTGATTCAGCCTGATCTCACGAGAAAACGTAAGTGTTTTACGTTTTCGCAGTTTAGTGGCTAATTCGTACGAATTCGTAAGAGTTTAGTCGTACGAAAATGTACGATTTAAAAAAGGAGGCGTGGCACCCAACCCCACCCCTAAACACAACCGTCATTGGTTGATGTACTGAATTGTACGAATTACATCGTAAGAATCCATACGAATTAGCCACTTTTTAAAAAGTTACGAATTGCCCGTGAGATAGCGTTGGTTTGATTAGGGTTGGAGCTAAAATCTGCAAGATACGCAGAAGCCCAAATCTACATTTGCTTAAAGACAGTTTGGGCTACTTATCGGAATTATGGGAGATGTTGACCCGTCAATATTTCACTGGATGAACATTTTTTAGTTTTATGCCTTACCCAGGATATAAAAATACATGAATACATTTAGATCATTTACTTTAATCTTGACTATCAGATTGTGAAGAGACTTTCAACCAGCACAACAAAAAATGTTTCTGAAGACAATCACCTACTGCACCTTTAAGAACATGCAAACATAACACTCTGAACCTTTCACGTTACTTTCCTTAAAAAGGAATGACAGATTACCTTTTTAATGGTGACTAAAGATTGTAATTTATTACTTTTAAAAATGACTTTACTCAACAATAGTAGTCTATATTTTTCATAAAATAAGGAAATCTGAAATTAGGAACGCGGATATACAAAGCCTAAACTGGTGCTATATGAACCATGCTGATCACTTTTTACATTTCAGCCACCATTTTTTTTTTTTATTAGAATAAGAGGATGTAAGATTAGACTTAAGATATATGAGGTATAGAAGAAATATTTCATTCAATATAATGTGTATCGTCATCTCATGGACACAGAAATTGTGACATCACATGACCACTGAACTTTGCTTATTTACTAACCGATCAAAAGTAATCTGTCTCACTCTCACCTCAGGTATTGACCGAACTGAAGTCTGATAACCAGCGGCTGAAAGATGAGAACGGAGCCCTAATTAGAGTCATTAGCAAACTTTCCAAGTGAGGAATACCGGATGAAGAGGAAAAACACTGAACAGACAAAGACCAAATCTTTTATTGCACCATTGTTATGCAGGGTAGTGGTTCTGTCATCTCTGGCTCTTGGGGCATCAGATCCAAGGCTAAGTGGATAGTACAACAAACATTAAACATTCATTTACCCATGCTCACGTCACTCCATACCTGTATGAATTTCTTTTTTTTTTTTCTTTTTTTTTTTACTTGTGGAACGTGGAGAAGATCATTTGAGCGATGTCCCTTCAACCAACCCTCATCATCCAAAACTCAGATACAATTTGCATGGATCCCTGTTGATCTAAGCTTGCTTAGATGCTTGATGTGGTGCTGTAGAGCTAATGTCAATCATCTTAAGGCCTCGATATACAGTACTTGGAGCAAAGTTCTTTCTTGTTCTTCACTTATGGGGAAAAACTGCCAATTATAAAACATCCTGGTACTTATGAAGGTTTTTACTCATGGAGCAAACTGTTACAGAAAGTTCAAGCTTTCAACTCCCCAAACATACTTTATTTTGAATTAATCAACACTGGCATGTTCTTCAAGTTTGCTTTAATATTTTAATAGCATAATCTTAACTGACCTGCTTAAAGGTAATAGTCTAATTTTGTAGGTGAGAATTTGGTTGATTGGTTACCAATGTTCAAAAACATCTATTGAACTAGTTGACCTATTCCCCCACCTTAAACTGTGTTGTGCAGCGTGGTGCTCCAATAACATTGACGCGACACTTTAGGTTTTTAAGCATGACCACAAAAATGTTCAGTGGATTTCATGTTTTCTTACTGTTAGCCATTTCTAAAGCCCTCCTTAAAGTCCCTACTGAAAAGACCAGAGCGAATGGTGTTTTGCACTGGAGAAATGATTTGTATCACAGGAACTGGTAACGATTATAGATATATGAACTGCTTTCAGGAAAACTAAATTAGTTATTATTTTAGAGTAGGGTCCAACTCAGCCCAATAGGAACTACCATACCAAAAGTTTTGTGTTGAGCAAACGTCATACAAACTTTCATACTGTATACTATCTCCAAAAACTGTTGTCCGTAGAGTCTACACTGGTCCCAGCTGATTAGAACGATCCCAAATGGTGCTTCTAAGTTTTAGGAACTTTTGAATAAGAGGAACTTTTTTTTATAGTTCTTAGAACTATTGGCAGAAGTACCCACTTTTTGGTGTGCACTTTTGAGAAAACTAAACTGCATAATAGCATAGTCTCATTTTAGAACAACAGAAACAGTTTACATATACAGTTTTACCAAAAAATATTGCCACAAACACGACAATCATGAATTGGCTGACACCAGGGTCTAGGTTCTTGTCATCAGTTCTCTAAACACCTTCTATCCTTTCAGATTGAACGCAACCAAGGGAAAAAATACAGTAGTTCCTATAACCACTTAGTGCAAAAAGCCCTTACAGTCTACACTGATCCAAACTGATCTGAAGGACCCCAAATTGTGCTTCTATATGGCTTTTTAATGAAATGAGTATTTTATAGATCCTAGAACTACTGGAAGAAGTACCCACTTTTTGGTCTATACAAACCAAAGGTACTGGAAAGGTAAGTCCTTTTAATTAAACTAAATTGGTTACTACATAGCAGGGTCTAATTTAGAACAACAGATTTTGGACACTGCCCTGGTGAATAGTTCCTAGAACTACCTACTGTACTGCAAAAACGCCCTTATAGTCTACAGTGATCCCAATTTATTTGAAGGACCACAAATGTTGCTTCTAAAGATGCTTTTGTGAGTGTTTTTATAGTTCTTAGAACTATTGGCAGAAGTGTCCACTGTTTGGTTTGTACACACCAAAGCTAACGGGCATAGAAACTCATTTTAATTACATTAAATTGGCTATTTCTTGGCAGGGTGTAGTTTTAGAAGAATAGAAACACTTTACACATACTGTACTTACTTCCAAAAACAGAATTAAGACAACCATAAATTGGCTGACACCAAAGTCTAGGTTCTTGAATGGCATCACTGTCAGCTGTCATAATTTCTACTGGCAGAGTTCCTTTAAGTACAGAATATACTGCTCAAAAATGATTTGAGGGACCCCAAATGGTGCTTCTATGTGTACTTTTGTATGAAAGGAGTTTTTATTGTTCCTAGAACTATTGGCAAAAGTACCCACTTTTTGGTGTGATCGCACCACAGGTACTGGGAACTCCTTTTGAGAGATCTAAAAGGACTACTATTTCAGCACGGTCTAATCCTACAGCAACTACAGCAACTTTTTTTATACTGATTTATTGTGTACAGTATGTTATATAGACCTTTTCCTGGCTGCTGCATGGAGGCCGCCATTCTGTTTTTTGGTAGAATGCTTAGAGCTTCCGTTTACAGCGTTAACAACAGGTAATTTGCGATCCAAAAATGGATTTCAGTAGCGTTTTTAATGGATTACGGAGTGTTTTTGTAACAAACTAAGGTGTGTGATATAATTATATAAGCCGTTATAATCTGTCAGATGTGGTTCAAGTGTGAGAGAATAACGTTCCCCTAGTTCACGCGTCAGCCGTCAGAAATACAGTGTGTGTGTGTTTCCGACCTGTCAGCTGTTAGTTCAGCGGCTCTTAAATGCACAGACACACATCATGCAATACATCACTGCATTATACGTAGAGCAAACCAGATTACTTGGATGAAATTTAATAGGTATGTAAGTCATCAAATTTCCAAAAAATCTGTTACTTATACTCTGCTTTACCACAGTATGTCTATTAAAACGTCTCTTTATTTTCACTTTGTGCAACTCTTTTAATCAACGTGTTAGTGGTACAAAGTGTGTCAAACATTTTGGAGAATTACTTTTGTTTATGTTGGTTATATATTTGAAAAAAAGACAGAAACTGTTGACTTTAGCGATGGCGAGGCTCCATTTAATCTTTTTTTTAAATGATCAGTCCAGGAGGTGGCGCAGATCAACAGCAGTGCTAGATCAAAGACATTAAAAGCAAGTAAAATAGATTAAAACTGTCATTTCAAAGCTGTCAAAATGTGACTCTAAACTCATCAAGCTGCCAACCGGAAGTTCTTGGCATCCTCCTTACGCATACACGCGAAGCATGAAAGAAAAAGGTCTATACAAAACACCACTTCAAAGTGTTACACGGTCTTAACATTAAGAAAGCGAATGCTAATGGGTTCTTCTTTTCTCAGCATCAATGATATGCAGCAATACGTGTTATCAATAGTGATTTCTGTCTCTTGGTCCATCTTTTTGCACCTTTACTTCCATAATACAGTATATAATTTCATCTTTATTATCACAAAACCCACACATAACATGAAACACAGCTTCAGTCATGCCATCCTCTGTCCTCCAGTTGTTGATTTGTTACCACGCTTGTTGTCATTAGTGGTTGGCTTTTGTCTTTTCAGAGTTCCTAATCATGGTCGAATACAATCAGGAATATGAGATTGGGGAAAACTTTTCAGGTGACACGATTGATTAGTTTGAGGTTCTTAGAACTAACTAAGTTCCTTCTATCTACCCGGTGCTAAAGCCTTTTATGACGCCTGACACTCCCAAGATGGTAAACTTGTTAAGAAGTCTTGTTGGAACACCAGCACACTATTGTCTATGGGCAGGCGTCCAAACCACAGCACCGGTCCCCAACTGCTCTGGTCATTTCAGCAGGGAAGAGCTGTGCAAACTGCCATTCCTTTGAACAGTATTTGATCATAAATCAAACTGAACTGTCCTGAAGCAGTCGTTGGTCTAATATGGTCCAGTCAGATCTTCAGATGCTCTGCCAGAATATTCTGAAAGGAATGTTCCCACTGAGAGACGACGTCACTCTCTTTTAACTCGCTTCATATCAACACGTCTGTCTTGTTTACTTTACACTCGCAGTGTTTATATATGAACCAAAAGGCTGTAGAATAGATACATGATACCACTGTTGTGTTTATATTTATTTATGCCCTTGTTTGTGTGTGTGTGTGTGTAATTAAGAGCAACTATATGGATCAAGCCAACACCACACATGCCATTTCAAATGCTGTGTTTATTTTCATGGTCCACAGTTTTTTTTAACCTGTATTCTTGAACCAATGCTCACAGCACTTTGTTTATGATTGTGTTTGTTCTTTGTTGTTTGCCTGTTACTATTATTAAAAACACACTGTATACTACAAGTCAAGTGCTTTCTTTATTTTGGGTGCTATGCTGCCCTCTGCCTGCCTGCATGATCGTCACACCCATTATATCAAGTTCATGCGTTTTGCAGAAATGTGTTCCTTGGCCTAGTTGTACACTTCTGTGACTATAATACAACTTCTACTGTACTCCAGTCTTTCTAGGGAGTAAATTGGCCTGAATCTGTTAGTAACTGAAGGACAGTAATTATGCAGCTATGCTTTTAGTTTTCTAGTTATGTACATACCTGTCAACATTCATTCATTCATTCATTCATTTTCTTGTCGGCTTAGTCCCTTTATTAATCTGGGGTCGCCACAGAGGAATGAAACGCCAACTTATTCAGCATTTGTTTTACACAGCAGATGCCCTTCCAGCCGCAACCCATCTCTGGGAAACACCCATACATTCTCATTCACACACATACACTATGGACAATTTAGCCTACCCAATTTACCTGTACTGCATATCTTTGGACTTGTGGGGGAAACCGGAGCACCTGGAGGAAACCCACGCAACCACAGGGAGAACATGCAAACTCCACACAGAAATGCCAACTGACCCAGCTGAGGCTTGAACCAGTGACCTTCTTGCTCTGAGGCGAACATGCTACTCACTATGCCACCGTGGCGCCTCCCTGTAAACATTGAGATGTGAAAATAAGGGATCCCCACACCACCAAAAAAATCCTCTAATTAATAAATATGTTCATCTGAAGTTGTTTCAATGTAAATAAACAGTTAAAACGGTCAGTAATTTTGTTTTTATTATTATTTACAAAGGATAGAATAAATAGTATACATTAGAAAAAGCTGCAAATAAATTGACAAACAGTTTATCTTTTTTAAATTAACAGCTATTACACCTATAGGAAATTGAATCAATGTATTAAATCTCATTAACCTTTTCTTCACTGTATAGTTTAAACATTCTGATTAAAGAGCAGCAAATCAATTTGTTATTTTGACGTTTTCGCTTCATCACAACGTATAACAGAGGTGTCGTTTTAAAAATGCGCACATCTATAATAAAAACAGTCGATTGCTTTCCAAAAAATGTTTACCCTCATTTAAGAAAATCTGCTGTGTTCAAAAGAAAACCCACCAAGACAGACATGTTTAGATGTTGTTGTTGTTATTATTATTATTATTATTATTATTATTATTATTATTATTATTATTATGTGTATAAGTCTGTTTAAACATGCACCCAAAGAGCAAACACTTCCACTTCAAATTGCGTGTACAGAATCCGTTATGGAAACAGCGGCTTTATCACTATAGAGCATGTCTGACAGTCATGCACCGCTACATAAACATACTGTTTTGAGGATTGCATAGGATTTCCAGGCAATGGAAAGAAAGGGAGTTCTGCCATTTTTATATTTATTTCAAAGTGTTTTCATGCCTAAATAAAGTCAAAGTGTCAGGTGGCAGCCGTTTTGTAATGAAAATAACAATAGAACACCAGCTAACGATAGACAGAATTAATTAAAATATTAAGTTAAATATGACTTAAAATGTTTCACATTCATACTCCCCCATTGAAAAGCAACATTTTTGATAAAGTGAGAGCACAGAACAGATTGACAATTTAGAACAAGAGGTGCTCCCTGGTGGTTTGGTGGTATAGGTTGTGTATAGGGTTGATCGGCTTTTCAATGTTTATTGCCACCCTTCAGAGAAAGATTAAAAATACGAGAGAAATATAGGAAAATACCATTATGGGATGATAGTGGGATAGAACTGTAAAATACGAAAGAATCCCAGGAAAAAGGGAGGGTTGACAGGCACGGTTTTGTACTATAAATTGTTTTTGAAAGTACGCAACGTTCCGCTAAGTTCACTGAAAACTTGGATATAAAGAAAACTGCTTCCTGAGAGTATGCTTCAGCTAAGAGAGGACTAGATATAACTTTTAAACTAACAAGGCAAGTTTGCTAGCAGTAGAGATCAAATACCAAAGAAATGCATGTAAACTAGTTGTGTTCTCAGATTTACGGCATTACTGCTGTACAAACTGCCAGTTTGCTTCTAAGAAGTACTGGAATTCTCCACATACAAAATTATTGTGTTTAATTGTATGCCTCAAACATCTACAAGTAATTCATTCATTCATTCATTTTCTTTTCGGCTTAGTCCCTTTATTAATCCGGGGCCGCCACAGCGGAATGAACCGCCAACTTATCCGGCATTTGTTTTACGCAGCGGATGCCCTTCCAGCTGCAACCCATCTCTGGGAAACATCCATACATTCTCATACACACACATACACTATGGACAATTTCGTTTACCCAATTCACCTGTACCGCATGTCTTTGGACTGTGGGGGAAACCGGAGCACCCGGAGGAAACCCACGCAACCACGGGGAGAACATACAAACTCCACACAGAAATGCCAACTGGCCCAGCCGGGGATCGAACCAGCGACCTTCTTGCTGTGAGGCGAACGTGCTACCCACTAGGCCACCATGGCGCCTACAAGTAATTGTGATCTATTAATATTTTGTACATGTCCTACAGTAAATATATCACAAGTAAATTTCTGATTAGTATGCATTGCTAAGATCTTAATTTGGACAACTTTTAAGGTGATTTTATTTTGCGCCCTCTGATCCCAAATTTCAGATTATTGTGTCTCAGCCTAAATATTCCAGATATTTGTCATAATACAACAAGCCATGATTCAATGGATGTGTTATTTATTCAGAATTCAGCTGATGTCAAAACCTCAGTTTCCAAAAATGTATCTTTATGATGCCAGGTGCTAGTGTATGGTGTTACACTTTGGGACAGTCTTTATTGTATGGATGTGGGAATGAAAATGGATAGAGCAGGAGGGATGGTAATGGGATAGTGGAATGAAGGGATACCTTCTTTGTAATATATTGGTAGAGTGGAATATTTTGGAAGAGAGGGTTATAAGGATTGCGAATGGAAAACAGAACGAAATAGGAGGGTGGGTTCAAGAGAATGATATGAACAGTGCTAAAGAGCTGATCTTTCTTAAGTTTAGGGAGTAGGTGATTGGATGATGTGTCACCGTGGCGCAGGGGGTAGCACAATTGCCTCACTGCAAGAAGGTCACTGGTTCGAGTCTCAGCTGGGTCAGATGGCATTCCTGTGTGGAGTTTGCATGTTCTACCCGTGTTCGTGTGGGTTTCCTTCGGGTGCTCTGGTTTCCCCAACAAGTCCAAGGACATGATATTGGTGAACGTGGTAAGCTAAATTGTCCGTAGTGTATGTATGTTATTGAGTGTGTATGGATTTTTCCTAGAGATGGGTTGCAGCTGGAAGGGCATCTTCTGCGTAAAACATAAGCTGGATAAGATGGCAGTTCATTCTGCTGTGGCGAACGCAGATTAATAAAGGGACTAAGGCGAAAATAAAATTAATGATTGGATGACATGGCATGGTCCTGCTCCGGAACTTCACTTGACAAGTTAACCACTTTTAATTGTTAACTGAACTTTGAATAGTACACATCAAAAAAGTGCACCAGCAATACTTAGATTTTAGAACTTTGAGATAAGTCCTATTATGTCAATTGTTACAGGATGTAAGGTTAACAGTGTATTTGTACTTACATTTCTTGACTTGTGAAAGTGTTCCTATGTGTTTTAATTGAAGTTGTGCACAATACTTGCACAGAATTTGTAATGTTGTCAAATGTGTAAACATTTAGTTGCGGTTCACGCTTCAGCCTTTCAAAGTCTCTGGGAGAAAGCAGCTGCATGAATTCTAAAGCTTTAAATAAAAGTGAAACCATCAACAGAAGCCTGACCTCTTCTATGTTTATAAATACAAGCACAGCCGTTTAGTGGTCATTTCTCATTAATGATGTAAAAATTTACTGGTATTTTAGAACGAATATGTGTGAATAGTTTTTTTCTGAAAAATTTTGGAACATCCTTGCCTGTGTGAACAGCGCTTTTGTCAGTTTACCGGCTAGTCATTCTGGAAATTTTCCGGATATTTACTGGTATCACTGTGTGAAAGGGGCATCAATCTGTGGATGTCATATAGATGTCAAGGTTTTGACATCAAATTGATTTGTACTTTGATTTGTTTTGTGTTTTTTTATGTTGTTTTGATATCAAGTTGCCCACTGGGTATGTATATGGGTTGAATTTAAACAAATTAAATGTAGTAATGTTCAACTTAATTTGTTTTTTTAAATTTAACCCCCCAAAAATGCTTTACAACCACTTCAAATCATCTTTGAATAAATTTTTTTTCAGCCTTTACAGCTTGGGGACTAGTTATTCTGAACAAACAAACAAACAAACTGAAAATGAGTGTTAATTAACACACGACACCAGCGCAGTCAGAATGAAGTGTAATTAAAAGGCCTTTATTTTCTTGTTTCAGTTTGTTTCAGTACAGAGCTGGTAACACGCATGGTAAATCTGTAGAGCTATTTGGTTCCCTTGACGTCTTTACAAGGATTGCTGATTGCTCATGTACTGTCCACTAGAGGGATTGTGGGAAGAGTCTGTGAGCAATGTTTTCTCAAGGTGTCCCATCAAGGGCTAAAGCATGCGATTGATCCACACTAGGCACGACAATACGGACATGAACACACGCACACACACGAGAACACCGAAACATGTACAAACACAGCCTGAGGGCCAAACCCTCGCAGTCTCCCACCGACTAAAAAATAAATAAATAAATAACAGACCACCACGATTAGAAAAAAAGAGCATTTTACAACTCCAGATAAGCAGAATGAAAAGTGCAAGAGAAGAATTAAATAAAAGAGACGCGATGGCAGGCTATTGATTCTTTTTTTCCCAGATCTTTGCTTATGTGATCACGCCAAAGCAGACATGAAGGCATCAACTATCAATCGGAGAAATAATTAAAGGTGAAAAACGTCTGTTTTGGGCATTAGAGCAGTCTCTGATGATATAAAACAGTCACAGAGCATTACAAAAGACAACCAAGATGGTTTTGTAAGCTTATTTATCAACCCGATCTCACAGAAAAACGTGAAAGTTTTGCATTTAGCGAATGAGTGGCTTATTCTTCTGAATTCGTAAGATCACATTCACATTCAAACATAATATGTTAATGAACTAGCATGACTTCTGAACTAGCTGACCTTCACATCTCTATCATAACACAACATTTCTGCCATTGGGGCTTCAACAAATCATACACAACAATCAAATGTGATCTTACAAATTAGCCTTTAACAAAGAACCTTTACGAATCGCTGTGAGATGGTGTCGGATTTATACATAGAAAGCAGGATAAGGACAGGATCCATCCATCGGCTGCTCCCAAATCTCTCGTGAGCTTTCGCAAGTAACTATTTATGGTTTACAATCAGGAATGTTTCAAAGAAATGTTCATTGTGCGCGCTGTCATATAGCAGATGGCAGTGCTTGAGTAACTCACGACAACAAATGATTCTTTTATTAAAGGGCCTATGCATTATTGATAAAGAGACACACATCCACACTTCAGATCTCAAGCAACACTGATTAAAAGTTACTTAGACAAGCTGAATTTCTGCGTTATTATGTCCAAGTGTCATCACATACTTTTAAGATAATCCCACATTGAATTTTGGATTGTAAAAGATTAGAAAATAGAATTAAAAACGCATATATATACATAGATGTCTCATTTGTGCTACTTGTAAGTATCCGTCATATTGAAACCTGGTGGCATGATATTGGAAAAATCTGACTCTGCTATATATTTCGTTTTGCTGCGATTTTGTTTTGACTGCTTTCACCAGATGGTTTGAATAGCTATATTTGGAAAACTTTCATTCATTTAGATCAACTGGGATGATTAAGGTCATCTGCATAAATTATAATAAATAACTAGCATATATAAATACAACAGAGCAAAATTAAAAGTTATACAAACAATACTTTGTGGTTTTCTGGGGTGTCTAACAGTATTCAAGTACAGGAGTGTAACAATCACACATAAAAATAACATTGACATCATTGTATAAATATTTTTTAAAATAATAATATTCTGTAATAAATAATAAAATCCTGCCATGTGACTATTGCAGATACACACATTGTGATATCGATGCTTGAGCGATATATTGTTCAGCCCTAATGTGAGCACAAGTTGACTATGTCTGCAATCAAATTTATGAATATCCACATACTGTAGTATTGAGAAAAGATGGGTCTCGGTCTGCTTTAAAATAAACTCTAGGGGGATTCAAACACAACTCTGCCAAAGACTAAACTAACCAAAATAGGACACAATGTCACAAAATGTGCCCTTAAAACAGACAGAATGCTCAAGCACTAGTTTATCAGCATGAAAAAGCAATATACGGCATTAAAGTTTTGTATATTTTGGTTCAGATTTAAAATGATAGTGTGTACATTAAGCCAAACAGGACTAAATTCATTTTTTTTAACCAAACAAATTCAGAGAACTGATTAACACATCTTAAATGTTGTTTTTTAATTTCTTCTAAATGCAATGAACCAAGAGAACGGAACTACACCTGTGAATGCATCTTAAATTAATCATTTTTTTTTTATTACTATTTTATTCTAAACCTAAAGTGCTGAACTAAAACAAAATGTATCATTTCTATTTGGGTCTAGACCAAAAGAATCAAGAGAACTGAACTACCAATGTGAACATCCTAAATGCCTAAATGTATCATTTTCTGTTTCTATCCAGACCAAACAAACCAACAAACTTAAACCACAAGTGTGAACGCACCATGTACATATATTATATTTCAAATAAAACCTGTGCAGTATTGTGGCAGCCTAAAAGACCCTACATTTTTACTACGTTTCAAGATGGCGGATACATTGATATATCTGTAGCAGTCAAATGTGGCATCTATACAGTATATGTGTGTAAAAACAACAAATTCAACTTTCTGTTACTGCATTTACATGATTAGTCAACCATTTCAAACTGCCCTTTGCCCATAAATGCATGCGTGTACATACATGTGGAATAGCAACAAGTACGGCCACAGCACGGTTCATACATACGCCCCGGTGAAATCAAGTCTACAGAACAGAATGCAGACTCAAATCATCATAATAAAAAAAATTGAAAATACAATATTAGACTGAGTTAAACTGCCAATATGCTCAACTTATCACATTTCAGGAAACAGTGTGGCCCTGTAGCTTCACAAACGGTGTGGAATGTTGAGGAAACACAACGGCTTACGAAAAGAGGACACGTTTTAGGATCATCTATATATATATATATATATATATATATATATTTATCTGAGCTCTAGAGTTTAGCTCAAGTCTTATGGCTTTATCTTATCCACACTCACACACATACACACAAACTTACTGTTTATTGGCTAGTTAAACGCTGTTATTATGTAAAAGAGTCATAAATAAAAGCTTTTTAGAAAACAATGGGGACTCCAAGTATTCAATGACATGATTGATAATATTGTGCTCCGGCAACTTTGTTGCCAAGGTAGAAATCAGTTGGTCCGAAAAAATCACGTAAGAATGACATAAAGTCAGATAAAATGGCAGTAAACGTGACTTCTCTCATTGGCACTGACAGTGAAAAAAATGATAATAAAGTGTTTGTCTTATTCTTCTTTTCTTTTCTAGATGATTCTGTATGATCCAAAACTTTACATTGTAGTTCTGACAGAGATACTCTGCTGATTACTGGATCCTACAGGATGGGGGAAAATATTCACTTGGAGCCCCCGTTGGAAGTTTTGACTTCCCATAAACGTATTCAGACAAAGAGACATACAAACGTTACTCTAAAAAATAAATATAAATAAATAATTTCTGAATAAATCAATCAATTAACACATAAACATTTTGTTCCTTATCGATATTAGTAGACGGCAAGCATGCGGCTACGTTTTCATTCTATATTAGTTCACACAAAGCACTTAACATACAGTATTTGCTCATGACGTCCAGGCATGGATTGAATCTGAAAATGAAGATGAGTCTATTATACTTCATATTCGCTCCAGTACCCACTCACAGAAAATAAATACAGATTTGATTTGATTAGAAAATATACACAGCATCTCATCCCCCTCTGTTTTGTTATTAAAATGACAAAGAACACCTACTTAAGTACACAATATTTTTTTTTGCTTCATCTCTGAAACATGCGCATCTTTTGTATTGTAACATGCAGTATCATAAAGTAGGAACTATGCATATATAGGTCAAACTACACGCCTACGGGTTTGGGGAGGAGGTGTTAAGTGAAAGTAGCGATTTTTTAAATTTATTTATTTTTTCCGTGAAAGTCCTTTGAAATATTTGTTAAAGATTAAACCTGAAAACAATCACGATGAGTGATCAAACGAAGACATCGATCCTTAAATGAGGTTTGGATACTAGCGGGAAAGAACGAAAGCGTGATGTCATCAAAACAAACGCAACGTAATCACACGTTCATAAAACCTGCATTGTGAATGTGGATGGAGATACCTGCTGTTCCACAATCAAACAATGTTATTGCAATTGAACGCCTGTCAGAAGAGCTGCTTCTGTTTTATTCAGAGGAGTCCCATAAAGAAAACATCCCTGAAGCCACTTTTAAATAGATTCTGTCCATTTCTTTATGTTTGAATGACACAAAATGACTTTAATTGTAGTTATAATTGTAGTCCCTATTCGTTCCTAATGAAGGAAAACATTCAAACCTTTAAGGGAAGTTATTTCTTTGTATTTTTATAAAATCGTCCCGGTTCAAACACATCCCTGTTCACAAGGATTCACAAAAACGACTAAAAATGCTGTATTCAGCCAAATGATTTATAACGACATGACTTGGACGTCACATTTTGTGTGAGCTATGTTTCTGCTCTTTGCATTTTATGGGATTTATGAAAATGTGGAATATACAGTACAGTACACTACCTGACAAAAGTCTTGTCGTCGATCCCAGTTGTAAGAGCAACGAATAATATCTTGACTTCTAGTTGATTATTTGAAAAAGGGACAGAAGTAAGATTTTGTTCAGATGAATCATCTGTTGAACTGCATCCCAATCATCACAAATACTGCAGAAGACCTACTGGAATCCGCATGGACCAAAGATTCTCATTGAAATCAGTCAAGTTTGGTGATGGAAAAATCATGGTTTGGGGTTACATTCAGTATGGGGGCGTGCGAGAGATCTGTTGAGTCAACAGCCTGAGGTATCAAGACAATTGTGCTGTCCATTACTTTACAAACCATAGGATAGGGCAAAATTGTCCTCATACTTTAGCCTCCAAATCAATCTGAAAGCAAAGAAGGTCAAGGTGCTCCAGGATTGGCCCGCCCAGTCACCAGATATGAACATTATTGAGCATGTCTGGGGTAAGATAAAGGAGGAGGCATTGAAGATCAATCCAAATGATCCTGATGAACTCTTTGCCATTCCAGATGATTTTATTAAGTTATTTGAGTCATTGCAGAGATGTATGGATGCAGTTGTTCAATAAGTCGCTCATGGGAGTCATAAGCAATGTTAATTCTTTTTCCACTGCACCATGACTTTATATTCTATAGTGTAGACTGTTTCTGTTAAGTGACTAGACTTTTGTCTAAGCAAAGTCAGACCTTAATGTCCTAATTACAGAATTAAAATCAAGGCATGGTTATATTTCATTTAGGTAAATTAGGCCTTTCATATAAGCCAGTTCTGATACCAAATGATCAACTGGTAGTCAAGTTATTATTTGTTGTTGCTAAAACTTGGAACGGCGACATGACTTTTGTCAGGTAGTGTAGATCATGAGTTAAATTGAGTTCTTTTAACGTGCTTTTGTCTGATTAATCTCTCTTTATTGTCAATAAACAGTTTAAAAATATTTGAATTTATGAATTTGTGAGATCACATTCAAACTGTACATGTTAGTACGATTTGCTCAACCTCCAATAATGGTTGGGTTTGGGGACATGTCTCCTTTTTAAAAACCTACAAATGAAATCATGTCAATTTGTACGAACTAGCCACTTTTCTGCTAATATGTCAAATTGTTACATTAATTAATTTTTTACTCATGAGGTCGAGAAATTCATTAAAATTTGTAAAATCTAAAGGTAGCTGAACAAACTATTGCAATAGTCTAAAACACTTTGATTGTGGCAGAATTGAAAGATAAAAGCCGCTTAAGCGATGTTTTCTTAAGAGAGTGAGTTGTTTTTCTTGGGTTACAGCATGTACACAACAAAGTTCCCTCAAATACACTTTCGGGTCTCTACATGTAGTTTTTGGCCTTTGATTAAAAGTCTATACTCAGTAAATTATGCTCCGAAATAAAGGTCTTGATCCAATTCAGGCTTGCGAATCTGCTTAACTTCCAACTACTCAATAACTGAACCGATATCACAAGTTATCGCCATTGCCAACGGAGTTTCCAGAGGCGAAATGAGGATAAAACACACAAAGATTTAGTTCTGTGTCGGTCTTAAGCAAATGATCTTCCGAGATTCACATCCTCACACAATGACTCATCCTGTAAGCCCTAAAAAGCAGCTTTCGGATGATACACACTCCTTTTTTTTAACAAACGCAAACTCTCGAATCAAGAATGCACCATCACAAAAGCACATATTGAGATTGATGGGGCAACATGTACAGAATGCAGTTCCAGTAGTGCAAATAAGTTCAGCGGTTTGGTAAGATGTGCAGTAAATACACATGTAACAGTGCCCTCTATCAGCTCTCCTCATAAGAACCTCTGGTTTACACCATGAATAAAACATGAAACACACACCGATGAAAGTAGGAAACTATTCTCAAAGGAATAGTTCACTCTGTGTTTTCGAAACCCGTATGACTTTTTTTCTTTAGCAGAAGCAGACAAAGGGAGGCATTTTGAAGAATGTTCACACTGCTAATATTGAGAATGAAAATGCTTTGTGTTATTTATTAATCTTCGTCAGCAATAGTTCATAAAACAACAATTGTTAGTTCATGTTGGCTGACATTAAGGACCCTGGGAGAAACACAATGTTGAGTAGGGTGCAGGGTTTTATGTTTGCGCTTCTTTCCCTCACAGCAAACTAACAGTGATAGAGACTATCATTAGAAAAAAAAGATGTTAGAATGTTTAAATCATGACCTGAATTTCACTACCAGATAAATATGTACATGCATTAGCATTTTAAAAAGATTTAAGAAACAGAAACATTGTCAGAATGACTCCTGTTCACACATATATGCCAAAACAACCAAAGATTCTCTACATTTGCATGTCAATACAGGAGGGATTTTCACAAAATCTTGTTTTCAGGTCAACAACATGGTGTTGTCATGTAAATATATGACCAGTTTTCTCTATTTATATTACAGTTGTAATAAACACCTTGTTCTGTCACATCAAATGACTTAGAATATAAATTATTATGTTTAAAAACATGAAAGCCCCTGGGTAGGGTTGCACCAGCTGTTCGTAAGTTCTTTCTTTACGTTGAACGTAAAGTCTACACTACGGGCTTAGTAACCACTGGCTAGTTTGTAACTAAATTTGTTTTTACTTCGGTTGCACCACATGTATATCTAAATTTGTTCTTACTTCGGTTGCACCACATGTGTAACTAAAGTTGTTCTTACTTCGGTTGCACCACATGTTCTTAATGCAAACCGTACTAAGTAGGTGGTAAGCTCTCTGTAAAATTAATCTGTTCAGTCACAAATCGAATAAAATGTGAGATTTGGAAGGAAAATAAGGTAACACTTTATTTCCATGGTCCATTTGAGTATTAGTAGACTGTCTACTTAATATCTGTTGATACTGACATTCAACAGACGTTTAACTGACTATAAGAAACTTTGCAAGTACATGTCAACTCAAACTAACCCTACCAGTAACCCTAACCCCAACCTAACAGTCTACTTATAATCTAATGAGAATTAGTTGCAAAGTAACTTAAATTCAACAAACGGGCCATCGAAATAAAGTGTGACCGAAAATAAGTCTGAGTAGAATCATTCTTCATTATTATCGTGAGATCCTCAACGTAAACTAATCTCGCTGTCATCTCTTTTCTACCGTTATACATGGGGGGGGGGGGGGGGTGCTGCAGTACAGTGGTCCGACACAAAGA
>CAIGQQ010029888.1:1153156-1164446 GCA_903798035.1 Danio albolineatus | reverse complement strand
ATATATATATATATATATATATATTGTTTTATAGAACAATCTGTTCATCTCAGACTTGACTCAAAGCTGAGAATAATTATGAAGTCTCACTTCCCTGCCTCATTGTCCATCCGTTCTGCTATATATAGCCATACTTAGCCAAAATAAGATTATTGTCATATTATATCAACTTCAGCTTTGTCAACTAACAAATCTCGCTGCGAGCCGACACCTTGTGTCATAAGCACAGACTGGTCACATAAAGTAACATAAAAAGCGGTTACTCTTGTTTCACAGCACATGAGCGGCGCATTTTTTATCAGCATGCATGTAAACAACCGGGTTTCACAGCAGGAGGTGCACAGGAATGGTTTTCTGTGCGCAGGTGTCAGTTTGCTTTCACCAGCGTTGTTTCAGTCGTACACAGAAAAACAAACTTGTGCGTGCAAATGACGGCAAATGTGAATGGCCACTAATGTCTTTATTCTGGCATTACCAGTCTTGGGATTAATACACTTGCATAAAGTAAAACATATCTCAAAGTTTACTAGGCCACATATTATTTTTATTTTTATTTTGCACCATCTCCCTGTGCCGCCCCTGAGCGATCGACTATGTTGCCTAAATCCGCCACTGTGTGCACTGTTATGTGATAAATGAACCTAAACAGTTGGGAAAAACCCAGATGTGTGTCATCATATCGGATCCATGCATTCATTCATTCATTTTCTTTTCAGCTTAGTCCCTTTATTAATCCGGGGTCGCCACAGCGGAATGATCCGCCAACTTATCCAGCATATGTTTTACACAGCAGATGCCCTTTCAGCTGCAACCCATCTCTGGGAAACATCCATACACACTCATTCACACTCATACACTATGGACAATTTAGCCTACCCAATTCACCTATACCGCATATCTTTGGACTGTGGGGGAAACCAGAGCACCCGGAGGAAACCCACGCGAACGCAGGGAGAACAAGGAAAATCCACACAGAAGCGGCAACTGGCCCACCCGAGGCTCGAACCAGCGGCCTTCTTGCTGTGAGGCGACAGCACTACCTACTGCGCCACTGCGTCACCTGGATCCATGCATTCACTGTTAAAATAACAGCTGCATAATTAACCTGCTGCTAACTGTGTCATTGATGTGCATTAAGCAACAAAAACCTAAATATCCATATTAAGTCCAATTAAATGTTCATACAGTGAAGACCATGAAGTGCTAGAACTTGATTATTAAGTGTAAAACTATTTCCTACTGTATGTTACAAGTAGTTTTGCTGTAAAACCTATGGCTTGTGCTTCATTCTTGTTTCAATAAAAAAATTAAATAGTAAAATTGCATTTAAACGGTCACGAAACACCAAGACACATTTTTTGAGCTGTTGACAGTCATATATGTGTCCCACGCTGCTATAAACACTATTAGGACAAATATATCTTCACTAAAAAGTGAAAATTGGTTGTTTTTGCGTTATTTCGAGCAAATTAGTTCTTCCGATTTGAAATTAATTTTTGAAGCTGCGTCACGATGATGAGATTCTTGTGTGTATTCCAGTGTGGAGTCTGGACTTCTGTATCGGCCCGTACATTGTGACGTCTCTGAGTGTGCGGCATTAAGTCATGAGATAGACTTGGTTCAAACCAATCACGCACTCTTTTGTGTATGCGGTGCATTAATATGCATGCTAGACTGTTTTTACCTTTTACAGTGTTCAGACGTCAGAGAGACGCCACGTTATGTTGCCAAAACAAGTGGAAGAACAAGAAATTTTTGAAAACACAGGTCGCCAGTGTTGTGTTTATGTGCTGCTATGAAGGTATTGTTTTCGTTTCCCTGCTATGAAAGCGCTGCTAGACTCACGTGTGGACTACAGTGCACGCGACGTGTTTGTAATGAACACTTTTAACCCGAGAGCTTTTCACATCTGGAAATGGTGAAATCTGTATTTGCTGCTTGTGTCCTTTTAAAACTGATGCGGCTCCAGTTCATGTTGATTGTCCTGTCTCTACAGATTTGGTAAGTAAGCAATTAGTGGTCTTTGCTTGTTTATTCAGATGGCAAACTTAGTTCGTATCATCAGCAGTACTCTTTCAGTTTTTAAAGACATACCTTAGTCAAAATAATTAGAACTGTTACTAAGTTTACAGTACGTTAATATCACTACAATATTATAGACTGAAAGATCAGCTGTAAATGCTGCTCTCTGAGTGTAAACATGTAAACACCGCAATCAAACTATTACGGTCGTGTAGGATTTTCGCTGCATTTTGTGACAGAATAGTCTATACACACACAGCTTTCTAACGCTAGCTACCGAGTGCATCTAAGTTACCGAGAAATCTGGTACATACGTCATGCGGTATCGAATACTCCATTAAAACAACACTCCTTCAGCAGATCCTCTGGTTTGTCACGGGGGACATGCCTCTGTGAAAAATCAGCGCATGCCCAAAAAACTCCCATTTTAGTGCAAAACCTCCACCCCCCAATCCCTCCCCCCACGACACTCCCACCTAAACAGAGCTGGACACACCCACTTTCCTGACCTTTTCCAATCTAGTGGTGTGAAAACACCCTGCTATCACAGGGGGGTTTCGTGGCCCTTTATAATATGTATTTAAAACACTATAAAATGTATTTAAAACACTATAAAACAACCCTTTTTTGCCACGTTTTCTTTTTATTATTCCTTTAAAACTATACTTTTAAAAATATTGTTTGTGGCTGTGGCTGGTTTTATAAAATGGCGACATTTACGGGGAGAGCTCCAGTCAGAGACAGGACATGTGGGGTCATCCTCTAAAATGGTAAACTCTTGTAAAGTGTACCTGCATCTGGTCCTGTGGGATCTCAAAGCTGAAGGACTCGTTGTAGTAAGGGTTCAAGGTGTTCTTCTTCACAGTCGTCTTCTTCTTTTTCAGTCGTTTCCCATTTTGCAGAAGATGGATCTTCACATAGGGATCTGTGGAAAAAGTGAACTTCTCATTCATATATATTTTAACTAGTCGTTATTATTATTATTATTATTATTATTATGTACTCTAGATGTTTACATTTGCACTAGATGTATTTTGCGCGTTGTGTCTTAAATATGGATAAAAATACACCAAACAACCAGCTCTCCACCCATTGGTCTATAAAGCTCCTTCCATAGACTGATAATTGGAGAGCTGCTTGTTTGGTGTCTTTTTCTGTGTTACTTTTTATAGGTGCAGACTATGCAGCATAGTTTATATATAACACACTATGCAACACAAGCAAGTGATGCGATGACAAACAGTTGGTGCATCGCACAGCACAAAACTGTCCTGTTACTATATCTAACATAACCCTACAACAGCATATCTGAGTTCAGAGAAACGTCGGTGCTGGAAAGTCTTTCCATTCTTAACACAGGTCTAATAATAGCCCTGCTTTTTTTACAGCAGTTTTATCCATCATGATTTAATAATGACTGGCTAAAAGAGTGTGCTCAGTGTGATTGGTTGGATACACCTAAATTATTTTCCACAATATTGCAGTGTATGCCAACATTTTTGTGAAACCTGAAATAAGTTCCTTGAGCACATTTTGTTTTGTGTTTCAGATGACAAATCTGTTGCTGTCTACATTTTTGCAAATCTGACATACTGTTACAATACTTAGTACTTGTTTTGCTGTACATTGCAGATTAGTGGAGCACTGACCTAAACCCA
The DNA here is from genome assembly GCA_903798035.1 of Danio albolineatus. NCBI lineage: Eukaryota > Metazoa > Chordata > Actinopteri > Cypriniformes > Danionidae > Danio > Danio albolineatus. The sequence continues at coordinate 1,160,766 of CAIGQQ010029888.1, read as the reverse complement.
AACTCTAGTGTATGCAAAATCAAACAAATCAAATTATATCAAATTAAGTATTCAAGAGTTAGCTGGTGATTGATTATAAAGCTTGTTTGGCATGCTTTCCCGGGAGAGAGCCTTGAGCTCATAAGATCCTTGAGCCCGGGACTCCCTCCTGTTTGCAAGGCGAGAGGGGAGTTTGAGCTCAGGTAGATCTAGAGAACTCCCCTGCTGTAGTAGCTAATGAACAGATAGTGATTGCTCTTACGAGATAACTACTTACTACGAGCCTGTCTATGGGCCGATTTGGATTTGTCAATTAACTTAAGTTGCATGTTAATGGACAGTGGGAGGAAACCGAGGAACCCGGGGGAAACCCACGTGAGCACGGGGAGAACGTGTAAACTCCGCACAGAAACGTCGGCTGGCTCGGTAAGGACTAGAACCAGTGACGTTCTTGCTGTGAAGAACGTAGTGTGGATGGATATACCTGTAAATCCATTATTTAAACTAGAAACAAACTGTCCAGAGGAACCTGTGTGTGGAACTCATAACAGAACAGACTTCTTTGTGTGCAGAAGATTGCAAATTGGAAAAAGTGGATTAAAAGTAATAATGTCGTAAATAATGTTGAGTTTTCTATTTATCAGACCTCAATGTATCATCAGTTATAATATCTCAAAGGGATAGTAGCTACCATTATCTTGCGAGATATGAATCACCAAGTTCTTTAATGTTGGTGGTTTTGAAGAAACAACAGTATTAAAAACATAAACAGCAAAAAAATTAAATAAATAAATAAATAAATAAATAAATAAATAAATAAATAAATAAATAAATAAATAAATAAATAAATAATTGAATACTACAGTAAACAAACAAACAAACAAACAGTCTTGGTAAAAAGACTAATCAGCCTCAAGAAAATTGAGATTTCAATATGCTCAATGTTAAACTGATAAGTGATTAGGCAATGAATAATAAAAGAAACAATCATTTGATTGACAAATGTGGTAATAAGCAGTTCTTTTTAACACTATACATGGTACCATACATGCTGTGATATTTTCTTTAAGTTCATTAAAATAAATGTATAAAATCATTTATTTCAGATATTATAAAGAAACCGAGTGTCCGTATATGAATATACATTTAGTAATTAAATTATTACTTTTAAGTACATGAGAAAATTCCAGAAGATTGCAATACAGACTAAAACTTAAAAATGAAGGTAACAAGATAGTGAGTGGTGAGAAGGGTGTGTTGAAGGTAAAGAGCCAGTAAGGGGGAGTTTGATCCAAAGTTAAGTCAATGGGGTTTGAAGTCTATGTTTTAAATGGAATTTTCTTCCCCATTGTGAGTCAATGGGCAAATTTGGGGCACTCTTGCACACCAGGGGTACAACTTACTCCCAAGTTTAATATGTAGATTTACACAGCTTGGCAGCCTTTTCAATTGTGGAAGATCACATGTTTCTAAGAATTTCTGGTCACACTTTATTTTGATGGTCTGTTTGTTGATTTTAAGTTGCATTGCAATTATTTCTCATTAGATTATAAGTAGACTGTTGGGTTGGGGTTAGGGTTGGGGTTAGTGTAAGTTGACATGTACTTGCAAAGTTTCTTATAGTCAGTTAAATGTCTGTTGAATGTCAGTATCAACAGATATTATGTAGACAGTCTACTAATACTCAAATGGACCATCAAAATAATGTATCACCGAATTTCTCTTTCGAAGTTATGACATATCAAAATTTGGTCCAATGTTAAATCAATGGGATTTTTCCGAGTTTTCAGGGTCAGTTTCTGAAAAAACGAAAGCCAGATCTGTTCAAAAAGATATAGCAACTTGAGTCAGACTAGTCTAAAGGTCTGGCCGAAGTTTGGTGGTCATAGCATAAAAGCCGTGGGAGGAGAAGGAGTTGGTACATTTTTGGCCACGAAAAAGGAAAAATAATATGTTTAAGTACACTGTAAAAAAAAAAAAAATCTTAATTTTGAGGGTTAATTTCCAGCAGCTGGGGTGCCGAATTTTTTTTAAAAATAAAGGCCATTAAATTACAGAAATTTTGCGTAAATTAACGCATATTAAATTACAGAAATTTGAATTTAATTAAATTTCTGTAATTTAATAACCGCTATTTTACGGTATATTTGTTTCGTTTAATGGCCATTATTTTTATTTTATTTTTTTCAAATAAACCGTTAAATTACGGATTTTTTTTACAGTGTAGCATAACAATATGTTGGCTTTCTCAAGCTAACATAAATATTTTGATTATATATTATAAAGATCATATAATATAATATTTATAGATAATATTTTTTCTGCTGATTTAAAAAAAAAATCCAATAACAGCAGTTATTTCACACAATCTCTCCTAATGTCACCCGGTTTTAAGATTCAACTATTAAAGCAGTAGTTAACTTTCAGAATGATTGGTCACCATTGAATTTCACTTACAGCTAATGGTCACTATTGACACTATTGGGTATTTTTTCCTGCTATTATGGAAGTCAGCTGTCACCATTAAATAATTGGATACCAAAGTTTTACAAAATATTTTCTTTTGTATTAACAAGCAGGTTTGGAACAAGTGGAAGCTGCTGAGAAAAAAAAAACAATGACAGAATTTCCATTCTAGAAGTAAATAACACTTTTAAGACTGGTTTAAACAGTTATCTCACAGTGTTGATAGTCCAGCAGGTGGCAGCAGTGAGCACTGACAGTAAAGATGCACAGCGATGCGCCAGCAGGACTGCAGAGTCAGCACGTGAGCGCTATCTGTTCTGCATGGCTACCACTGACACACACGCACGTGCATGTCTCACACGAACATAACCATTTCATGAACTCGCTATCGCTCAAACAAGGCATTTAAACATTATATGCAGATAAGACAAAGCAGAAATCATTCTTATGGTTTATGCAGGAACATCCATTTCATCCACTCCTCCCACTCTCTAAGAGACACGGCAAGAAAGGAATAGCAGAACATTACAGTGTATGTGTGTGTGTGTGTGTGTGTGTGTGTGTGTACCTGAGAGTCCCCCCACATCCATCTTTTTCAGGTTCTTCGCCTCCAGGATACAGATGGTGAGTTTTCCAGCTGTAGGTACATAGCGCAGAGATATGCAGATATCTCCAAGCTTCTCAGGCTGTTTCAGGAAAACATGAAATAGGTTATCTTAAAGCAACAGTTCACACTGAAATGAGGATGCATTGTTTTTTTTGTTGTTGTTTTTTTAAAGTAGGGTATCTTTTAAAAATGTTTAACACAATACAATACTTATAACTCGATAATGGTTTCCAAACTACAGTGACTGAGAGAGATTACACACTGCAATCTAAGAAAAGCTGCACAGTAAGAAGAGATGGGTTTGACACCAAATGGGTGTCACAACAACGCAAACACATTAAGAAAATGCACTGCAAATTCTCAAAATGCCAACAAATAATTAAAAATAAATGCAGAGCAAATTCTCACAATGAAAACCAATTAAGAAAATGTGCTGCAGTTTCTCACGACACATGCAAATAGGACACAACAGGAATGTTTTAGAGACCCAAACATCACAGACCTAACTATTTATTAATTCATTCATTTTCTTTTCGGGGGTCGCCACAACAAATTGAACTGACAACTTATCCAGCATATGTTTAACACAGCGGATGCCCTTCCAGCTGCAACCCAACACTGGGAAACCCATACACTCTTGCATTCACATACACTTTTTAATTCATCTATACGCTCATACACTACGGACAATTTAGCCTACTCATTTCGCCTATACCATATGTCTTTGGACTGTGGGGGAAACCAGAGCACCCAGAGGAAACCCATGCAACCATAGGGAGAACATGCACACTGACCCAGCCGGGGCTCAAACCGACCTTCTTGCTGTGAGGCGATTTTGCTGCTCACTGCACCACCGTGACACCTGGCTATTTAGGTTATGGCAATTTCTTTTTTATTTACCAGGAATTTCCCACTAAGATATGCATCTCTCATATCGGCAGGTTCTGGCCAAAATGGCAGCACAAATTTTAAGATACAAAATTAGACACAGGCGACATGGTGGCGCAGTAGGTAGTGCTGTCGCCTCACAGCAAGAAGGTCGCTGGTTCGAGCCTCAGCTGGGTCAGTTGACGTTTCTGTGTGGAGTTTGCATGTTCTCCCCATGTTGCATGTTCACGTGGGTTTCCTCTGGGTGCTCCAGTTTCCCTCACAAGTCCAAAGACATGCAGTATAGGTGAATTGGGTAAGCTAAAATTGTCAGTAGTGTATGTGTGTGAATCAGAATGTATATATGTTTCCCAAAAATGGGTTGCGGCTGGAAGGGCATCCGCTGCGTAAAACAAATGCTGAATGAGTTGGCGGTTCATTCTGCTGTGGCGACCCCAGATTAATAAAGGGACTAAGCAGAAAAGAAAATGAATGAATGAAAATTAGACACATATAAAATATCACATTTTGAAATTTAGGCAAAACATTCAAATGATTCTTTCACACAAAGCCTGGTTTATACTTTGCACTGAGTGATTGGCGTGACCCGTGCATTTATACTTCTGCATGCTGTTTGTGTTGCTCTGCAATAACACTTCCGAAATGGTAGGTTTTTATGTTCCTCTGTGTCGAGTTTCTTCGCTGGTGTTTAGTTTTTTTAGTTAGCTAAAACTCACTCATTCTGTGTTTGTGTTCTGTCAGGCTCCTGACGTGGTTATGCTGGTGGTGAGTCACTCTGAGTGTTATTCTGCTATGGACTGAGTCTCCAATGACTATTACCTGCTTCCTGAATTTTGTCTTATGTGAGCGGCTGTGAGTTTTCACCTGTGGACTGCACCTTCCCTGTCTACCGTGTGCTTTCTATTCTACAGCTGTTTAGCTGCGCCGTTTCCTGTGTGAGGATAATCCTTGAACTTCTCTACCACCACGCTTCACGAACTCTTGTTATTTGAGCCTTGTTTGATTCCAGTCTGACATTAAATAATTGCATATTTTTCTCTCGCATTTGGGTCTCCTTGTTTGATCATTACAGGAGCTCCTTTACGGGATTCCCACCCTTGTAAACACTCACAGGTTCTAATCACAGAGTTTGCACTACGCTTCGATGCGACATGTAGTTACATTTTTTGAGAGGTGTGCGTCAGCATCGGTGATGGCCACAGCGAGCGGTATGCGCCCATGCAAAGGCTGAGCGGAAGCATACACCTGCACTTGACGCAGAAGCATAAATCAGCTTTAAGACTTCAAAAGATTCTAAAAAATATTTAGAGATGGAATTTCTTCTAACATGATAACACTGCATTTCATTCCATAATGTCAGGCCAAAGGGGGAAAACGCTGCTTTACCAAACTCCATACATACTCTAGCAACAGTTAAATGTAACTTATAAGAATTTCGTGTACTATAACTGCAAGTATAATATCATAAAAGTTTACAAATATAAGATGGCAATTTACCCAAAAATAGAAGCATATGCAGTTTTATTCTTTGGCGCAGGGAAAACCAACCAAACAATTTGTACAAAGTACAATGATGGGTACGCAAGATGCATTCGTCACAAATCATTTTGCAGCATGTTGCATACAGTCCAACCTTTTTAATAACGACAGGATTGAAAGCATATAAACTACATATCCATATTATCACTGAAAGGAAACAACTTTGGATAATTAACTTTCTTGCTTCGAAGGGAAGGCACTTCTTAATATGAAAAAGAAAACCTAATTTAGGTCTGTTATTTAGGCTAATAGTATACAAAAGTCAAGGGAATCATTAACTCACCTTTTAAAGATCACCTACAGCTTCACTGAGCAATAGTCATAGCACAATAAGCAAATACCAGTTGGGTCCACAACATTTTTGGTTCCCCTTTAAACATTTTCATTGTGTTCCATGCTATTTGCATTTATTTGAGACATTGCAGCGTGTTTTCTTATTCTGTTGGCATTGTGAGAATTCATAGCATGTTTGCTGTCATACCGATGAAGCTTTTCCTAATTTGCTGTTGTTTATGGTAATTACATGTGTTTTCTTAATTTGGAGCATGCTAAGCTCTCTCAGCCACCGTACCAAACAATATTACATACAATACATTTATGTTAATACTTACAGATCATAATAAGTTTGATCTTTCATTTTTACATTAACATACGTTACATTGAATGAATATGGGACATTATTTCACCCATATTTCGAAATTTGAAATATCAAAGTAGACACTTGCATTTAATATGCTTTTAAAACATAACTAATGTCAATTGAATTTGACACCACAGCAGGTTGTCTTGTCTTTGACCCATATATTGACATTTGTGAATGACGGAAGAAGAGCAGCTTTACCTCTTCTTTCTCTGCGCTGTCCAGGTCTCTCCACTGCTCGATGGGTTGTGCCAGATCAAGAGTGTTCATGGGAATCTTCACTTCACCGATCACATCATGTTTCGAGAAACGGTCAAAGTCATACACAGACATGACCAGAGTCTTTCCCCCCATTTCAGCGAAGGGAATCTGGAAAATGAGCATCAAAATATAAGCACGTTAGCAACATTAGCAGTTCATGACCAGCAAGAACTAGTTTAAAAAGAGCCCATGCCCAGAAAAGAACTAGAAACTAGCTGAAGATGAGCAAGAACTAGCAGCAACCATCTTCAACCAACTCATGACCAGCAAGAACCAGCAAAGATCTAGCTTTAACCAGCTCATGACCACCAATAACTAGCAAATACTAGCTTAAACAAGCTCATGAAAACCAAGAACCAGCAAAGAACTAGCCTAAAGCAGCTCATGTCTCATAAGAACCAAAAAGAACTAGTTTAAACCAGCTCATGAAAACCAAGAACCAGCAAAGAACTAGTTTAAACCAGCTCATGAAAACCAAGAACCAGCAAAGAACTAGTTTAAACCAGCTCATGAAAAACAAGAAGCAGAAAAGAACTAGCTCAAACCAGCTCATGACCAACAAGAACCAATTTTTAAAAAGCTCTTGACCACCAAGAAGAACCAGCAAGTACAAACTGAAACCAGCTTATGTCCAGTAAGAACCAACAAGAACTAGCTTGACTCAGCTCATGACCACCAGGAACCAGCAAAGAACTAGCCTAAACCAGCTCATGTCCCGTAAGAACCCAAAGTAACTAGTTTAAACCAGCTCATGACCACCAACAACCAGCAAAGAACTAGCTTAAACCAGCTCATGTCCTGTCAGAACCCAAAAAATAACTAGTTTAAACCAGCTCATGACCACTAAGAACGATCGATAATTAGCTTAAGCAATCTCATGTGCAGCTAAAACTAGCTTAAACAGCTAATGACTAGCAAAGAATTATCTTAAGTAGCATGACCAGCAAGAACAAAAAAACATTCATCTTCAACCAACTTATGACCACCAAGAACCAACAAGAGTTAATAAATAACTAGCTTAAAGTAGCTCATGACCAGCAAGGAACAGCAAACAAACACCTTTAACCCGCTCATGACCACCAAGAACCAGCAATAATCAGCAAAGAAGTAGCTTTAACCAATTCACGACTAGCACGAACTAGCTAAAACCATGATCAGCAAAAACGGCAAAACTTAAACTATTTCATAACCAGTAGGAAACCAGCAAAGATCTAGCTTAAACTAGCTAAG
>CAIGQQ010029888.1:1121151-1153146 GCA_903798035.1 Danio albolineatus | reverse complement strand
CAAGCAAAGAACTAGCTTAAACCAGCTCATGAACAGCAAGAACCAGTAGGAACAAGCAAAGAACTAGCTCTAACCAGCTCATGAACAGCAAGAACCAGTAGGGATAAGCAAAGAACTACTTAAACCAGCTCATAACCAGTAGGAAACCAGCAAAGAGCAAGCTTAAACCAGCTTACAACCAGCAAGAACTAGCAAACAATCATCTTTAACCAGCTCATAACCAGCAAGAACCAGTAGGAATAAGCAAAGAACTAGCTTAAACCAGCTCATGAACAGCAAGAACCAGCAAGAATAAGCAACAAACTAGCTTAAACCAGCTAGTGACCAGCAAGAACCAGCAAGAATAAGAAAAGAACTAGCTTAAATCAGCTCGTGCAAGTACTAGCTTAAACCAGCAGCCATCTTACCAGCATATGCTGTTTTTTTAACAAGGTTTTTCTGAACTATGGCATACATACTGTGATAATGTGAGAAATTTTGAAGGTGTCTGAATAGTTTTTGGTTTGACTGTATACTGGTATTGCACTGCAGTAGATACTGTACCTTAAAGTGGAAAGTCTCGTTGAAGACAGGATTGAGAGTTTTCTTGTGCACCTTGGTGTCATATTTCTTCTTCTTGTCTGGGAGGATGAAAACTTTGACGTATGGGTCTGAGGTGCCACCGCTGTCCATGGACAGAAGATCTGCAGCTTGCAGGATGCCCACCGTCAGCTACACAATGAGAGCAAACGTTAAATATGCACGTATTCAAGGGCAGTCATGACTTGACTGTAATAATGTTAAAAAGTGTAGAAACTCAAAATATTTCGACTTTTTACAGACGCTTACAACAGTATTTAGTGTTGTCCACTTAATATCAGGTGTAAATAGGGCATGAAGGGATTGTTCACCCAAAAATGTTTAATTATTCACTATTTACTCACCATCAAGTAGTTCCAAACCTCTAAGCTTCTTTTATCTGTTTAAGACCAAAATAAGATATTTTGAAGAAAGTTAAAAACCTGTAACCATCAACTTCCATACTAGAAAAAACAAACAGTATGGAAATAAATGGTTACATGTTTCCACCTTTCTTCAAAATATCATCTCTTGTGTTCTACTGAATAAAGAAACTCATAAAGATTTTAAGTCACTTGATTAAATGGTGAGTAAATGCCACGTACAAGAGCGCCAAAACTGCATTTATTGTTGAAATGTTGTGATCAAACAAACAGAACCTGCACTTGAAGTGGTTAAAATGCTGTATTATTTCAATATAAATGTAACCAAACAAAATACCTGAACCAAGAAATTAAAGATGCCATAGAATGAAAATCTGGATATACTGTACCAAGGGATAGCTTAATAATAATGGTTCAGTACAGGGAAATAATAGATGGTGAGCCTCAAACACCATTGGTTCCTCATTCTTGTGTTCTCGAAGTAAAACAGAACAAAACATCAGAGTCTGACGATCTACATTGAATCATTAATATGCGTGCCATAATGTTTCCAACTGAGATTACAACAATGAGTTGTATCTAAGCTTGTATCAAACATACAATGTATGTGGGACTTTTATTTTGAATGGGAGAGGCAGGGAAACTTCATAAACCTTTGTTCCACAGAATATTGCAGCTCCTCAGGACGCAAAATGCAGGATAAAAACGGATTAAAGAGCCCATATTATGGATTTTTGAAAATGACCTTCCATGCAGTGTGTTACACAGCTCTAAGGGAAGTGAAATGTCCAGCTGAGGCTTAAATCTGAAAGTGCAAAGTGTTTAAAACGATTGATTCATCTATAAAAGAGTCGACTCATTGTTGTTTATATGAATCGTTATTAGAACGAGTCTTTAGCCGTTTCGGCTTGACGTCAACGCGAAACATACTAGTTGCGCGTGCAGACCCGGGAAAATTGAACCCCCCTGGCCCTGCCCACAGACAGGAAGAAAAAGTGGAAGCCAGTAAGTGCCTTGTAAGTAAGTAATTGCAGTAAGTGTTGTAGCATAACCAGCGGGACAGCAGTGACGTGTGATCTGGGTAATATCTAAGTAAATCTTTATACTGTTTGATGGCAGTATAAAGATTTAGAGAGAAGTTATTGACAGCTTTTTTAGTATTGGTTTTCACGTTTTGCTCTTTGTAGACGGTCCCTAAGAAACGGTCTCTTTGCTGCCTGTGCACGGAGTTTAATATAATGCGTCCAACGCGTAGGAAAGCTAATTTTTAGGAAAATAAGGTTGTAGGTGATTGTATACATTGTGACGGTTGAAAAGAGGTGTTATTTGTGTAGGAACAATGTTTCGGTCATGAGTTATTGATCCGGAAAACACGACTGCTGCTAACTTTACTGAACTCATCGGCATTCCGGTTAAATCATGTCCCGTAGACGCTGTGCTCTGAAGTGCGAGGGAAAAGCTGTGTTCTGTTCCCTACCTGGAAACCTCTTTTCCCTACCTGGAGTGGTTGAGGTTTTTTTCGTAAAATACCTGAGAATTACATCCCCAACACGGTGCTGTGTTCGCGTCATCTCTCTGAAGAGAGCGACACAAATCTACCAGCTTACAACGCGGGATTTGTTGCACGGTTGTTGTTAAAGGATGGATCAATACCCAGTTTATTTGGACCTGCGTGTTCTTCCAGTCTTGTTGACCGTAACAAGGTAAATATGGATGTAGTTGTCTGTATTGTGTTTGCTCCGTGCAGCATGTAGCGTTAGCCATTTAGCTTACTGCCGAATGTAACTATTTGTTGACTTACAATAGTCCATGAAGTGTTAATTATTACTGAATGTTTGTTGTTATGATGAAGAATTTAGCAATACGCTGTTGTACAACTGCAGTGATGCTTTTCAATATGTTCTGGCATTGGGCTGCTGACACGGACGTGACGTGGTGACGTGACGTGGTAGCGTCATGTAAAGGAGGTGCTTGGGGGAAAAGACTCGCTCAGATGATTCATATGGGAGTCGGTGGGAAAATGAGGTAAAAATAAATAGATATTATAAGACATCGAAAGTGTTTTTTAACCTTGCATACATATTATCCTGTTGTTTGGGACTTCAAAAAGTGAAATTAAACCGTTCTCAACCCACCATATGGGCTCTTTAAGATTTATTGAGCACCAACCCATAGAGGCATAAGGTTTGTTTAACTATATCATTTCTTAGTTTAACATGAGGGATGAGCCATTGTGAGGGATGTAAACAATAACAATGGTCCTAACGTGTTTCCTGTTGTACATTTTAATTTCCATAGCTTCAGAGAATTCAAAACAGTCTGCATATTGATAAATAATGTTATGATGGCTATTTTAATGTTAGGTTATGATTGAATTGCATCTTAATACAGTTATGAAATTATTTGACAACATGCAGGAAATGTTCATGGGCCAGTGACATCACCACATTGATATGGTCTATATTTATAAATTTGTTTCATGTTTTTAATGAGGCAACAGACGTGTGCACAGTTGTAATGAGGTAACAAATACGTATAGACTGCTGAATATAAGTGTTTAAAGCATGTTTACACACCACCACTATTACTGTTATTTTTCTTGAGTGAAAGGACATGATTCAACTTTATATAACTCATATCTTTATGCAAGGGTTGATATTAATTCTTGCCATTGTTTTCATGCAAGTAAAAGCTTTAAAATACAACACTAAATACAGCTCATGGCCAGTCCAAATATGGTCAAAACTGAGCCTTACATTCTAGGGGGAATTTCTGTGGTTATAAATGAGCATATATAACGGTTTCTGGAGAATTTTTGAACTTACCCAAGCCACATACCATACCATATTGAATCAATGCACTCTACAGTATGACACCTTTAAATATAAGTGAAGTTTATTATTAAACCAATTTCGAGAGGAGCACAGGCTCATGATTGATCCAGCTGGCCCACATTAGCTAATCACAATCCTCCAATCATGAGTAGGGCCAGACGGAATCTGCAGACATTTTTTGATATTTCTGCTGAGTATTTTGTTTAAAATCTGCGGATTTATGCGGAATGACTATGAGAGTATCATAACTAAAACCTTAATTTATGAAATAAAAAGTAATACCTTTTTAACTTTTATTTAATGTTTACAATGTGAATCCAATTAGATCCACTTTATTTTGTAAACAAAGCAAGTCTCGTATAAAATATCTACTAAAAGACAGAAAATTGTACTTTACAAACTGTATTGTAAATAAATCGGTAGCACTTTATAATAACTACACGCTATGAATCATCTATTAAGCATTAGCAAATAGTGAATTCATTATTTCTTAAGCATTAATTCTGCATTAATAAACGTTTGTAAGCAGTTAATTCCTGCAGCTACAAATGCTCTATTCTTGACTTATAAGTACATTTATAATGTGCTTAATAATTGTGTTTTCATTCTTTGTTAAGGATTTATTTTTCATTACTAAATTAAGTATCGCATTATTTACAAACCATTTGTATTTAAGAGTAGTTGATGGTTTTTAAGATCATTCAGAATGAGTTAGTAAACAATTAATAAACTAATAAAATCAACATTTATATATTGTATTATTCAGGCATATATTAATGGTTACTATGTATGGTAATAAATGCTTTATTAACTCAACTTCCTGCAGTTTTATGACCTAATCTAAAGTGAGGACAATTCATGCTTTATAAATCCCTTATAAAAGATTATTAAAGGCTCAGTTTTATTCTAAACAGGAAAAAAGAACATAGACGACTTTATTTATTTCTATTAATTTTAATCAGAATTATTACCCCCCCCCCCTTATCTAACCTTATCTAAAATAAAATTACTATTCAGTTAAAACATCACTAAATAGCTTTAAAATGTTGTATCATAATATACTGTTAAATTATATATATTTTTTATCCTATTTTGTGTACTCCTGTTATTCAGCAATGTTTAAACTTTACAGTAATTTTATTATTTAGATAGGATTGCAAAGATATATTGTTCATTTGATATTAAGCCTTTAACTGTCATTTATAAGGGATTTATAAAGCATGAATAGTCGCTCAATAATAGATGATTCATAGCGTGTAGTTATTATAAAGTGCTACCAATAAATCATATGAATATTTTCATGTTAGTCAATATAATTACTGAAATTAATTTAAAAACTGAATAAATATAAACTTACACACATTTACAAAAGTAAATAAACAGAATCAATGATGGGCTAAAATCTGCGGAAATCTGTGGAAATCTGCGGAATTATGCCTGCGCAGATTCCGTGTGGCCCTAATCATGTGATCCAAAGTCATTATATATATATATCCTCATTTCCTTTTCCAGAACTATCTTTGTCTGGAAGAAACCCCCCTTCCTCCCCTTCTTCCACCTTTAGGCAGCACGGTGGCTCAGTGACTAGCACTGTTGCCCCAAAGCAAGAATACCACTGGCTTCAGGCCCTCAACGGGCTATCTGGTATTTCTGTGTTTGCATGTTCTCCCCGTGTCCACGTAGGTTTCTCCCGGGTCCCCAGGTTTCCTCCCACTGCACAACTATTATATTATAGAAAAAAAAAATGTCTAAGTTTCTTTTCCTTAATGCCTCACTCTGGAATTCATCTCAGCCTCAGCAGAAAAGGAGTTTTGAGATCGACCGAAGCCAGGGAGCCCTGGGCCAGAAGAACCCCTGAGCTCTGGGCTCCCTCCCAGCACAGCATGCCAAACAAGCTATTTATAAATCTCGGGCTAAGTGTAAACACCTTTTCATATAAAATACTAGCCTGATCTCACAAGGAAACAATAGTATTTTACGATTTTTCAGTTTAGTGACTAATTCGTATGAATTTGTACGAATTCAATCATAGGAAAAATTTCCTACTATTTTAAAAAGAAGGAGTGGCACCCAACTGCGCCCCTAAAACCCAACCGTCATTGCATCATGAGATCGAACGAAATAATACGAAATAACCACTAAATCAGGGGTCCAAACTCAAATTGGCAGGGGGCCATATATGACTGACAATTTGTCGTCGACTATTGGGGTTGACGATTCGGGCCATTTTAACATTCAAGCACAAGAAAAAAGCGGAAACCTGAAGTAATTGATGCACTTAGACATTCTTCCCCAGAGTATCAAAGCTCCTTATTTTTGTTTCTTGTTTTATCCTCATGCTGAGAGAAACTGAAAGTAACCCGAATAAATAGTGCAGTACTTTAAATGTCCAGTAGGTGGAGGGTCAAAACCACAAGTGACTGCACAACAATGATAGTTATTCAAATAATATATTTCTTGGGGGGCGGGGGTGGGGGGTTAAAGTATTACCTGGCCTGCAGAGAAATCGTAGTCTAGAGAGAACTGCAGTTTGCCCAGCTTTTCTTTCTCTTTAGGTTCCTCCTCCTTCTCTTCAGTAATTCCCATATCTATATCTTCTTCGTCATCATCCTCTTCCTGTTTCTGGAGAGACAAAAGCACAGATGGCGTTACAGGAGAAACTGGAGCAAAGGCGGCTGAAGGTAAGTGAAGTTCCCCAAACATGGTTCAACTGGGCCAATTCTCAGCTTACCTGAAGTTAGTTGGGTGTCAAACCACCCGGGTGTTACTGTATGTAACTGTGTCAGCGATGACCTTCAGAGCAACATGACTTGATTTCACTTTTCCTTTCATGACACCATTTTGTGACTTTCTACTTTCTTGTATGCAGAGAAAGATAGGTGGAAGGCGGCTAGTTTTTCTAAAGCAGACTGTCCATAAATTGATTCTCAGTCTGCAGGGTATAATAAAGCCCTGAGATGGAGTCTAAAACACTCAATTTCACGCAGGAACTATAGATCCAGGAGATACACGAGGGAAGTGTTGCTGCTTTAAATGGAGAGTTCACACCAAATTGAAAAAAAAAAAAGTGTCATAATGTACTTGTCCCAAACCTGTTTGGCTTTCTTTCTTCTCTTAAACAAAAGGAGAATATCCTGAAAATGCTTTAAATTGTTAGCCATTGACGTATTTGTACTATGGAAGTCAATGCCTAATGGTTTCCAACATTCATCAAAATATCTTCTTTTGTGTTCAATAGATAAAACGAAAGGCATGGAGCCACTTGGCTAAATGATGATTTTTCAGATGAACTCTCTGTAAAGCAAACATGTGGTTCAACCCAATGCAAAATGATGGACAATTTGGAAGAAATATAATTTTACACATCATTATTTCGCGTGGTTCCTCCCTGCTGCTCTTCAAAATGACAACGGAGAAGTCATGAAATGAATCTTAATGAACTTATATCATTTACTTTTGTAGTGATTTCATAGGATTCTGTTGTGATTAATAGTTTTGTGACCAGTGCTGTAATTATTTATTATCGCAGAAATATTACTTTACATGACTGTCAGTTGTGTGCTATATGCAGTATACCACAGAATATATCATCATGATGCAGTCTAACGTTTTAAAATCTGAATTAAATGTAACTCATATTACACATTTGAAATGATGACAAATCTAATAAATGACATTAAAGGGAAACATTTTTCAACTTGAATGAAAATGTTAATATTTTCTTCTTAAAGATAAGCCAAGGCCACAAAGTCTGAAACATTCTTTGCTATGAACATTCTTTCAGTAATGTGGGCGCAAACATATTCATTGCTACAATCTGCCAAAGCATGTGAGGTCTGTGGCATCAAAACGTATTCAAAGTTTAGTTTGAGGCGGCGGAAAATAAATGAGATCCGTGGGCATAACTGCATATCATACTTTATTGAAAACAGTCTGTGCCTATTAGTTTTAAGTGAACAGAAATGATTTTGAAGCTCTGCCCACATTTTACATTAACTTTAGCTGTGTTTTCTTCATAAGTGCTTTTTAAATTCTGGTCCCTTGCCAGTTAAAAGAGATAATTCAACTAAAATGAACTGAAAACTGTGTGATCATTTACTCAGCCGTTTGTCATTATAAACCTATTCTACCCAAACTTTAAAAACATTCACAAAGAAAAAAAGTAATGTATATGAATCAAGCAGTGTACTGTAAGTCTTCTGAAGAGACATGATTGCTTTATTTGGTTGATAGTTTTAATTTAGACTTGTATCCACCATAATAATAATAATAATAATCAATGATATTTGATCAATGTATAGTGCACTTTAAATGCTGTGCTGAACTCTCTGAATTGTCAAAGTTGTGGTGTAACTGACTTTAAATTGAAGGGCAAAAATTGCTTTCAAAACCACTGCCAATTTTTGTTTGGGAAAGCAAAGTGTAGTCTGATATCTTTCTTGTCCATGACACAACACAAATTTAAGAGTCAGAAACACATTATCTTACATAGTGACCACTATAATAGACAAAGTTTTGTGTAGTCTGAATCAGGTTTACCTTGTGTCTTGTCTTGAAAGACGTCTAGTGCATTTTGTACAATAATGTGTGAATAGCCCTTTATGGATTCGGAAAGACATCAGGTTGAGTAAATGATTGCAAGACATTTTAAATTTTAAACAATATATGATTCTACAGTATATTAATTTATATGTCTTTCCTTTATAGGCCTTGTTCTACCTGGTACATGCATTTTCAGTGATTCATCACAAGGTGCTTAATTACATCACAAATAATTTTAGAATCTCAAATAATTGCACAGCGGCCTCTAGTGAGATTGTAGAGGTGAGAAAAAAAAAAAAAAAAACTGCAAGCAGACGGCACCTTGGCCCCGTATTTCATTATTCCCAATAATCCAGTACTGCTCACTAATCTCCAGTGAGCTTGGGTTGGAAATAAAGGTACAAAAGCTGTCAGTTTTTTACTTCAAGGGTCTATGCTGATGTTGAAAGGATCCATAACAGTCACTTTAAAGAGGCAATCCACTACAACACTTCCCCCAAACTAATAGGAAAATTAAAAGGTCTTCGTCTAAAATGATAACGCAATCGAACTCAATGGGCAAACATTGATGTTAAACACTTTCTCATAGTACTATCAAAAATCTGTGACTATGTTACATTTTTATTTATTTATTGTATTTATTTATTGTATTTATTTATTTATTTTTATTTAATAATTATTGATTTTTGTTACTTTCATTTATTTTTATTTTTGAATGAGGAGGGAGGTTGTTCATTGGGGGGTGGGGGGTGGGGAAAAATGTTACAAAAAGTTAAGCGAAGTCTTGTCAAATCTTGTATGTATGTATTATTTCACCTTGTTCTTCCTTCAATAAAAACATAAAAAAAAGAAAAGTATATTGTACAAACGTGATATTATATGGTAAGAACATGCAAAGTATATTGTACAAACGTGATATTATATAGTAAGAATGTGATATTATATTGTAAGAACGTGAAAAGTATATTGTACAAACGTGATAAAGCTCAGATTTTTATTTTTACCTGGGTGGCAGCTCTACACTTCCATAAATTACAGCTTTTGTACCTTTATTTTATTTTAAACTTTACTAAATGTGGAAAGAAGGCATTCGGTGTCACATGCTGGCAGTCCGCTGGACTAGTATTGTCTCCTTTGAAAGACACGGAGTTAGTGTAGTTCATAACACTGTTACATGACTAACGCCGCTTTGGGGGCTCGTCCCCAGGAAGCTCATCTCAGTGGGAACATCAGACAGACACCGCTGTGATGAAGCATTTCTCACATTTGTTATGCACTTTGAAGAATTAATGCAGCCTCAAAACGCAACGCTAGTGAAACAGCAAATATTAGCTTACATCGATGGAGATGTCTGCCTCAGCTTTGGGGAAACAAACAAGAAGAAAAAGAAACACAAGAGCACAAGACGAAAAACAAAGAGTTGAATCAGAATGTCTCTGAATAGGAAATAAAAGAAATGCTTGGGGTGAAGATCTGACCACTCACCCCGAATATACGCATCCGCATCCACACAAATTCTATTCACACTCCCCCGTACACACAAACACATACATAAGCACCATTTCTTATATATTTAACTGACATGGTAGAATGCATTCATGCATGCCAAGCCACAAAATGCAAAGTCTGGAAATATTTCTCCACGGTTGCATAATTGTTCAAGCCATAGTGGATAAAACCGATGCGATGCTAGCATTAAATCTGGAGGATGATTAATGATGTAACAGTAATGCAGTATTCCTACAATGAAGTGTGCGGTGGTTCTCTTACGTAACTAAAGGAGACTTGCATCGAGCATTCAGAGGCAGTCATGCTAAGTTATGGCACATTCATCTCAGTAAAGGTGGCAGATGGAATAAGAAACGGTGAAGGAGAAATCAATCACACACAGTATGCCATTATTTGCACCAACAGCCCTGTGATCAAATCAGCACGATGATTAACCATGTTTATTGCATTACGATTTAAGCTCATAATTTAAACTTGTTCAGCATAGCTTCTTTTTATGATATTCACCACAACAACAAGCAAACACTGGCCTTTTATGTGTCCATAATTTATGATATTAACATCCTGTAAAATGAATACGTGTTAGGTGGAGTTATTAATCATGGCGACATTTAAAAAAAGGTTATTATATGATAAATTCAACCTCAGATATCGAGTGTGTATATAAAGTTTGTAATTTGTCGCCACCTACTGCAAAGAATCTTTTCGAAGAGAAATAGGTTGAATTTTATTTCTTCATTTTTTCAAACAATTTCAATCCTAAAAATTTATCTCGGTTTCTATGCATCTGTTTTCAACATCGATAATAGAAGAAATATTTCAAAAGCATCAATTCATTATATTGGACTGGTTTAGTGACTCTGAAGACTAGAGAAATGATGCTGAAAGTTCACCTTTGAGCCGCAGCTCACCAGTTTTACAAACAGGGCTTAGCTTAAGCCAGGACTAGACCTTAGATAAACTAGGCTATTTATCTTTATCTATCTATTTTTTAGCCACATTTATAACAATAGCCTTGGTAATGCATACATCACTGGTGTGCACCTGGAGAAAAAAAAAAAAAAAAAGACACTAACATATTTTAAGACCAGCCTGATCTCACGAGAAAACGTAAGTATTTTACGTTTTGGCAGTTTAGTGGCTAATTCGTACGAATTCGTATGAGTTCAGTCGTACGAAAATATGCGATTTAAAAAAGGAGGCGTGGCACCTAACCCCACCCCTAAACACAACCGTCATTGGTTGATGAATTAGCCACTTTTTAAAAAGTTACGAATTGCCCGTGAGATAGCGTTGTTTAAGACATCTTACTGCAAGTTATTTTGGTAACATTTTATTTCGATGGTCCATCTGAGTATTAGTAGACTGTCAGCTTAATATCTGTTGATACTGACATTCAACAGACATTTAAATGACTATAAATAACTTTGCAAGTACATGTCAACTTACACTAACCCCAACCCTAACCCCAACCTAACAGTCTTGGTTTTATTTTCACATTGGTTCATTTTTAAACAATGACAGCCTGTGACGCGCTCCCTATATTGTTTACCATGCTACTCTGAATATTCACCTGAAATAGCATGTAAATATGGCTTAGTAATAAGTAGGCCCACATGGAATCTGCGCATGTAAGAGCACATGGCTCAAACCTGAGTAATATTATTGACTAATAGGAAAATATTCATATTGTTTATCTACAATACAGTAGAGTGATATTTTCTGTCTTTTAGTAAATATTTCATACGAGAGGCTTGCTTTGTTTAACAAATAAAGTGGATCTAATTAGATTCGCATTGCAAACATTCAATACATTCAATACAAGTTAAAAAGGCATTACTTTTTATTTCATATATTAAGGTTTTAGTTATGATACTCCCAAAGTCATTTTGGTAGCACTTTATAATAACTACACGCTATAAATCATCTATTAAGCATTAGCAAATAGTGAATTCATTATTTGTTAAGCATTAACTCTGCATTAATAAACATTAGTAAGCAGTTTATTCCTGCAGCTACAAATGCTCTATTCTTGACTTGAAAGAACATTTATAATGTGCTTAATAATTGTGTTTTCATACTTTGTTAGGGGTTTATTTTTTATTACTAAATTAAGTATCGCATTATTTACAAACTAGTTATTTAAGAATAGTTGGTGGTTTTTAACAATCATCCATAATGAGTTAGTTAACGCTTAATAAACTATTAAAATCATCATTTTTATATTGCATTATTCAGGGATATATTAACAGTTAATTTGTATGTTAATAAATGCTTTATTAACTCGACTTCATCCAGTTTTGTGACCTAATCTAAAGTGAGGACTATTCATGCTTTATAAATCCCTTATAAATGACAACTAAAGGCTCAGTTTTATTCTAAACAGGAAAAAAATAACATAGATGACTTAATTAATTTCTATTAATTTGAATATACAGTTGAAGTCAGAATTATTACTTTCTCCAGAAGAAAAAAAATATTTTGGGATATATATAACATATTGGGAAATATTTAAAAAAATAAAATAAAAAAATATATATTAAAAAAATCAAAGGGGGCTAATAATTCTCACTTCAACTGTACACAAACGCAACTGAATGAAAAATGAAAAATAAATCTTTGCAACCTTATCTAAAATAAAATGACTGCAGTTTAAACATCGCTAAATAACTCTAAAATGATGTATCATAATATATTGTTAAATTATATTGTTTTTTTAAATCCAATTTTATGCTGTATTTTGACACTCCTGTAATTCAGCAATGATTAAACTTTACAGTAATTGTATTATTTAGATAGGATTGCAAAGATATATTGTTCATTTGCTATTAAGCCTTTAACTGTCATTTATAAGGGATTTATAAAGCATGAATAGTCGTCACTTTAGATTAGGTCACAAAACTGCAGGAAGTTGAGTTAATAAAGCATTTATTAACATACATAGTAACCATTAATATATGCCTGAATAATACAATATATAAATGTTGATTTTAATCGTTTATTAATCGTTTACTAACTCATTCTGAATGATCTTAAAAACCACCAACTACTCTTAAATACAAAAGGTTTGTAAATAATGTGACTTAAACTAGTAATGAAAAATTAATCAGTAACAAATTATGAAAGTACAATTAATAAGCACATTATAAATGTACTTATAAGTTAAGAATACAGCATTTGTAGCTGCAGGAATAAACTGCTTACTAACGTTTATTAATGCAGAGTTAATGCTTAACAAATAATGAATTCACTATTTGCTAATGCTTAATAGATGATTCATAGCGTGTAGTTATTATAAAGTGTTACCATCATTTTTTTAACCAAGTTTTGCGCAGAAATAGCAAAAAATGTCTGCAGATTCCGTCTGGCCCTAGTAATAGGTGTAATTCCTGCATGCCACCAGTCAAAGCACTAAGCATAGTCACTTTAGGACAGCGTGTGAGAGAGACCAGCAATCCTTGCATGCATGAAATATTGCACATTAGGACAAGTTTTGTTAGCTAACTACACAACTGAAAACATGCTAGATATAATACAGTTTTTCATTGGGAATTGTAGTATCATAAAGTACTGTAAAGATTTCTAATTGATGAATTACATAATCTAGTCAGGAGGCGTCTAGTTTGGATGGCAGGGGAGGGATGGTATTTGAAAGATATTATGCTGACCGGTTAGCATTTAGACAGATCACCTACTGCACCGTTAAGCTTTCATAATATTAATTTTCTTATTTAATAGCAATTACATACATCACCCTACATGGTGACCTTTTTTTTGGTAGAATATTAAAGATTTTTAGCTGAAATCATGTTCTTCTTTGACTGAAAATATGATGCAATGTATAAACAAACATACAAAATACAGGTTAAACAATATTAGTACTTGACTCTTGACAATACCTTGATGGCTAGCAAAATCATTAGTCTGTGCTAGAAACAACTTTCTAGCAAAGACTGATGATTTCACTTCATAAGCCCTCAATAATCATCAGGTATTCATTTTGTTCTGCCTGTGTATGTGTTTTCTTTTCTCTCAAAGTGGTGATGGCACTTGACTTACATTTTGACACCACACAGCAAATATTTTTTACATTTAAAAGATGTAGAATATACATTGAAACCTAAACGTCTTGACTTCAAATACAGTCGTCAAATACACAGACATAAATGAATACACATGTGAAGTCTGTCTAATCTGTCTGTTTAGAAACTAGGACTATTGTTAGACGTGAAATAGATTTTTACTTACAGACGCATGTTAGCTTTATTTTAGCCAAGACAGCTACTAGTAGATGTCAATTAGATGTCTTTTAAACCTTTCACATGTAAGTTTTAAATACTTTTTTTTAATGTGACCATTATTTAAAATGCATAGCTTTAAAGTTTCTGTGGCATAGAGTTAGTAACATGGCACACTACAGTCAGATGATTTAAGCATACATTGTTTTTTCTTTATTTTTCTTTGTATTTTGCAAAATATTGACAAAAGTCCTAATTATTTTATGAAACATCTCATAGTCTAATTCTCAAATATGTGTAGGAGCATATATTTCATCTGCTTAATAATGAATGAATTAGTAAATGCTCTAGAAACCTTAACAGTGTAAATCTTACGTGACTTACAGTATGTACGCTGTAAAAAATGCAGGGTTCCACATAATTCGTTCATGTCGTCGTAACATAAATCAAACAGTTAACTCGACTTATGTTCATTTAAGTGGATTGGACATAAAATATAAAAGTTGGTCCAAAACAATTATCAAGAATTGTGTTGTTTCATGTTTCAGCAAAAACATTCTCTTTGAGTGTACATTGTCCAATTATATTTAAAAAAATTGTTTTTGCCACCAGCATGTATTTTACAAACCATAAAGGTTATGTTTTGTTGTTACATGTATTTTATATGTTTGAAACCTAAAATCGATGCCGCTTGTTTGAAAACACAAATAATTTGCTATTTATATTTATCTGGCTCAGTGCGAGCCACTGCGGTAAAAGCAGATTTGATTTTAGAAGCTGATCATGTGATGCATTGAACAATTTAATCACATCCCTGTGATCCTACACGTCAAAGGGTTTAAAAATAAATTCCTAGTTGAGCAAGGATCCCATTTTCAGCGAACAATCTTTTATTTATTTTTTGTTTGAGAAATAAAAAAAAAAATCCCTACATCTTGGATGGCCTGAAAGAATTCTAATTATTTTTTTGTGTATTTGTGTGTTCAATGAGCTACCCAACCCAGGCTCATTCTGAAAATTTAGCCCTATATACATTTCTGGAGAGTGCCAAATACATCCCAGGAGATACATTTTTTTGTAGTTTTTGTTTTCGTGAATCCAACTGTCCACTGTGTACGCCTTTTGAGATTTTTCTTGCGAGTGCCATTCAATCCTGCTCTTCTCGTGTAAATCCACCAGAAGCTGCTGTCAACTGACTGACTGACCAACCGACCGGTCGACCACTTGCCCAACCGATTCCCCCACCCACCCCTTACTCTAAACCCAACCGATAGTGTTTTAAATAAGACCGACTGACTAATACCCACCCACTTTTTTAAACTCAACTGACAGTGTTTTAAAAAGCAATTCCCTGAAAGAAAAAGAAAACCCTGGTTTTGACCACATTTTCAGATATTACTAAATTCTCATCCTTTTATTTAAATGTTTATTTTATTTTGTGGCTTTTGTTTTTGTCTTAACTGCATTCTGGAACCATTCTTCACTGGACTCGAGACAGTCGCAGTCAACTCCTTTTTGCATCTCATGTCTGTTGGCGTATGCTGCGAGCAGCTGGGAACAGCGGGAAAGCCGTCCATATGAAGGTAAGCAATCAGCTGGTGAGCACAAAAAGGAATGGTATCATGCCGCCCCATAGCGTTTTTAAAGATGAACCCATACGTACTTCTGGCTAGATAATTTGCGATCTCCAGAAATGTATATAGGGCTACGTTTTCAAAACGAGCTAATGTTGGAGCTACCACTTTAACAAAATTTCAAAATAAACGGTCACACATTTACACACACACACTAGCACACACATACAAAATAAAAGAAAAACAAAACTGAACCATTATAACAGGTCTCCTGGTTAAAAGCTGTTTCCCACTCCACCTACTTAATCCCACGACTCCTTCGGCTTCTACATTTTGAGAAGAAAAGCAAAAGTCTTTGTTTGTTTCCGCACAATGGGTCATCCAGGAAAGTTACTCTCAAGTCAAGTTATGGTCATTCACTGGTGCCTGTATGAAGGGCATGCATTGGGCTTTGTCTCAAATGCTGCTTCACCTCATCCTGACATTCTCCTGCCTTCATTTACAGGTTTAAAGCATGCAGAAACACATATATGTTGGATCATTTGCATATACATTAGATACCTTGCCTATATGTTGTATTTAAAAATCAGTGTGGGGAGCGATTAGACAGGTGGAGCAGCTTTTGGGGGACAAATCACCAACCGTACCCTTTCAACATGCATGTTAGTGAGGAGGATTGGTGTTTCGGTGTCTCTTAATAAGCTAGGATGGAGTTTAAGTTCATAACCAAATGCACATCCATTTCTAAAGGGGCCATTCCTTTTACCCGTTTAGTTTTAACCCCGCTGGTGTTTATGTGGCATGTCAAACTGGTGGAATGCGAACCCTCCCCCCCAAACCAACCCAAACTAATTCCTCAAGCAACTTCAGCAGCTCTGCAAGACTCAAGAAGAAGCCAAAGATTTCATTCCCAGCCAGTTGTCATAGCCCAAAATCTGTCCTGAGGGGCACTGCAAGCCATATCACACCTACCGTAAGACGACAGGTCCAGCACAGTCAAGATACACGGAGCACATATCAGACACAAAGCGGGAAGGACAGAGAGGTGAAGAAATGGAGAGAGAGGGAGAGATTGAACTCACAGAAGACAGAATCAAGTCGAGGAAATCAAGTAACACTTAATGGACACGTATCAAAAATGACACATTATGGAATAAATTGACACGCTATTAGGTAACATTGCATTTATAACACATTAAACTTATGGAATTCAGATGAGAGACCACATGGAGGCACATTTGAGACATTTTTGATACACAGCAAAGTTACATAAATTCATAAATAACTTGCGACAAACTCAAATTTTATTTATTTTTTACATTTAAAAAATCTCAAAGTAGGATTTTAGATGATTATATCATGTTTTTTTTTTTTTGGTAACAGACAGACATAAAAAATACTTGAACAATTCTAAAATAATGTAATCTTCACTTTTCAGCAGTTGAAGGAGTTTTTGTCCCGTCTATACCATACCACCAGAACACTCTTTCCCCAAAATAACCAAGCCATTTCAACAAGAACCTCTCTTATATCTTTTGCAGAAAACACACTGATCAAAATTAGAGAACACTTTCAGATACCTCCCAGTTATTGGTGTTAATCCGGCACCTGGTGCTAATTTCCTTGATTATCTGTCAACCCCTATTTAACTGGCAGCTTAAATTCCAGTTTCACTGACTCTGCAAGATGGTTGGCAGTTCTTAAGTGACCGTAAGGCTCCAGCAGCAGGTTGTCCAGATGAAGGCCAAAGGGATGACCCTATCAGCCATAGCAAGACAAGTTGGTCGTTCCAAATCTGTGATTTTAAGAATATTGAACCTTTACAACATCACAAACTCATTCAAGTCCCCCAAGAAGGCTGGTCGTCCACGGAGAACAAATACAAGACAGGACAGGATACTGTTAGGATCTTAATGGGCAATTGTTTCCACACTGCAGCTAGAATTGCTTACCAGTTCAGTGCTGAACAGGGTAAAGATCTGTCTCGTCATACAATGTCTTGACGTTTAAAGGGCCACGAAACCTCCTGGCTTAGCTGGGTGTTTTCACACCTACAGTCTGGAAAAGTTCAGGAAAGTGGGTGTGTCCAGCTCTGTTTAGGTGGAAGTGGAGGGAATGAGGGAAGGTTTTGCATAAAGATGGGAGTTTCCATTTGTGCACACGCTCATTTTCAAACAAACGATGCACACACACAGACGCAGGGGAGAAAAACAGTGACTGTTTACATGGACATCAGTCATCTAATTATTAGCCAAATTATTAATTTGTTGACTTTACCGGCAGTTTGGCACTTATACTTTAATCCAGAAACATTTCCTGCGTGTCCCCCGTGACAAATGAGGTGTGAGAAACTATTAAGAGTGTTGTTTTAATGGAGTGTTTGATACCGCGCGGCGTAAGGCAGAAATAAAAACCCTCCACAGACTATCCTGTCACAAAATGCGGCGAAAATTCTACACAAAAGCAATTGTTTGACTGCAGTGTTTACACTCGGAGAGCAGAATTTACAGCGGATCTTTCAGTCTTTAATATTGTACGGATATTAACATTCTGTAAACTCAGTAAAAGTTAATCATTTTGACAAAGGTCTGTCTTTAAACACTGAAAGAGTTGCAAACTCTACGAACTACTAACTAACTAAGAACTAACTTCACCATCTGAATAAACAAACAAAGAGCACTGATCGCTTATCAAATCTGTAGACTAGAACAATCCACATAAACTGGAGTGGCATCTGTTTTAAAAGGAGATGAGCGGCAAATCCAGATTTCACCATTTCCAGATGCGGAGAGTTCTCGGGTGAAAAAATAAAGTTTCTTAAAGACACATTTCTGCTGCGCGCGCGTGTGAGTCCAGCTGCACTCTTATAGCGAAAATGAAGACTAAACCTTCACTGCAGCACATAAACATAACACTGGCGACCTGCGTCTCCTTCCACTTGTTTTGGAAGCACAACGTGGCCTCCCTGCCGTCTGGACACTGCAACACGTACACACACAGTCTTCGAAGCTCTCGTGCACATTAATGAGTTGCACCGCATACACAATAGAGCGCGCTGATTGGCTTGAACAAAGGCTATCTCATGAATTAATGCCGCACGCGCAGAGACGTCAGAGTGTACACTCTCCGACAGGCGTCCACTCTCCACGCTGGAGCACATGCATAGATCTCATCGACGTGACGCAGCCTCAAAAATTCGTTTCAAACCGGAAAAACGAATTTGGTCGAAATAACGCAAAAACAACCAATTTTCACTTTTTAGTCAATTATATGTGTCCTAATAGTGTTTATAGCAGTGTGGGATACATATATGACTGTCAACAGCTCAAAAAATGTGTTTTGGTGTTTCGTGGGCCTTTAAGAGCATTTGGACCAAAAGCCCACTCTGCAGTGACCAAACCTCTCATTAGCAGCAAGAATCAAAAGGCTAGACTAAGCCTTGCTGAGGAGCATGTCTTGTGGACAGAGGAGAACTGGTGCAAAGTTCACTTCAGTGATGAAAGCAAGTTAAATTTATTTGGGTCCGATGGAAAACATTATGTTCAGTGACGAACTGGAGAATGATTGAACCCAAAGTGAGTAAAGAAGTCTGGCATGGTTTGGGGCATGGTTTCTGCAGCTGGAGTTGGGCCTCTTTTACAGTGAATGCAAATGTTTATCAGAACCTTCTTCAACAACATATGATTCCTTCCCTGCGTTCATCACCCAATCAGCCAGCAGTGTTCATGCAGGACAACGCTTGATGTCACAAAGCAAAATGGGTAAAGCAGTTACTTGAAACTGAAAACATTGAAATAATTACATAACCTGCCCAGAGTCCTGATTTTAACCCAATAGAGAACCTCTGGAAAATCCTTGGCAACAAAGTTATGGCCAAGAAACTCACAACAGTCGTCGGACTGTGGAAGAGACTGCAAGATGAGTGGACCATATCACAGCAGAGCAGTGTGAGAGACTAGTGCTTTCCTGTGGCCGCAGATGTGCTGAAGCCATTCGAAGCAGAGGCCTGTACACTTTCTACTGATTGCTGACTTTTGTACCCTTTAAATAATTTTGTTAATGTAATTATTTTCCATGCTACAGTCATTGACGTTCTCTAAATTTGATCAGTGTTTTTTCTGCAAAATAATGTTTCGTTTTTTTTTTTTTTGTTGAAATGCCTTTTAAGATGTTCTTGTAGCATGGTATAGACCAGATATAAACTCCAACTGTTGAGCAGTGAAGATTACATTATTTCAGAATTGTTCAATTATTTATAAATTTTTCTCTAATTTTGATCACCAGTGTATAGTTTTTCATATTAAGTCTAACTGAAAATGTATTTGATTGTTTAAGATGAATTATCTTATAGATATGATCTGGTATATTTGAGACTAGTTTTTAGAATATTTTACATACATTATTATTATTTTTTTTTTATTATGTAAATCATTCTAAAGTAGTTGTTATGGTTAACTTGAATATATGTTTGTTTTTTACACTCACCAGCCACGTTAGCGCAAATGTATAATCAGCCAATCACATAGCAGCAACTCAAAGCATTTAGGCATGTAGACATGAGTATTTCAGAAACTGCTGATCTACTGTGATTTTCACGCATGACCATCTACCAAAAATGGTCTGAAAAAGAGAAAATATCCAGTGAGTGGCAGTTCTGTGGGCTCAAAAGCCTTGTTGATGCCAGACGTCAGAGGAGAATGGCCAGACTGGTTTGAGCTAATAGAAAGGCAACAGTAACTTAAATAACCACTCGTTACAACTGAGATATGCAGAAGAGAATCTCTGAATGCACAACAGGCAGCAGAAGACCACACCGGGTGCTGCTCCTGTCAGCTAAGAACGGGAAACTGAGGCTACAATTCACACAGACTCACCAAAATTGGACAAAAGATGTTTGGGAAAACATTGCCTGGTCTCATGAGTCTCAATTTCCGCTGCAACATTCGGATGGTAGGGTCAGAATTTGACATCAACAACATGAAAGCATGGATCCATCCTACATCCTACTAGTATTGTTGTTGACCATGTCCATTTCTTTATGACCACAGTCTACTCATCTTCTGATGGCTACTTCCACAGGATAACGCGCATGTCAAAAACAAAAAACGCAGATCATCTCAGACTGGTTTCTTGAACATGACAATGAGATCACTGTACTTAAATTGCCCCCACCACAGTCACCAGAACTCAATCCAACAGAGCACCTTTAGGATGTGGTGGAACGGGAGATTCGCATCATGGAAGTGCAGCAGACAAAACTGCATGATGCTATCATGTCAATATGGACCAGAATCTCTGAGGAATATTTTCAGTACCTTGTTGAATCTATGCCACGATGGATTAAGGCAGTTTTGAAGGCAAAAGGGGGTCCAACCCAGTACTAGTAAGGTGTACTGGATAAAGTGGCCGGTGAGTGTATGTTAAACATAAACAAGGTATTGCATTTTAGTTTAAAACACATTTTAGTTTAAAAAATGTCTATTTAGTTTTATGTAATTTCAGATTCAGATTTAGTTACTTTGATATATCATCTAAATAAATGAGATGTTTAATAAATGTTCTTTTTCTTAGCTAAAAAAATCTTTTCAATCATGTTTTTTTGTTTTGAGAAAATTTAATTAAGACATAAATCTTTATTCCAAAAATTATATTAAGCAGTTATTTGTTTTCATCTTTGTATTGAGCTTCATAATTAAAAAATGAAAATGCATGCTATTCAATGATTCTGTTTGAGAAACATTACTTTGGATCCTTGCCTTTATACAAAAAGCTAGAAGACAAATATATTTAATATTTAGGAGACATGTAAAATTGAATAAGCTCTTACTATAGCCTCTGGTCTCTCATAAATAATAAGCCTGTCTAGATGGAGTTTATGCACAACAAAGTTCCTCAAGATTATTTGTATAGAAAATGATATATTAGGAAATGACAGGCAGAACTTTAATGATGCCCAAATGTAAATTAGCTTGTCACAATAGCAAACACACAGCACACAGCGGGATCTGACACAACACTGCAAATATAGCAAAACTCTTCTGCTATTCAGCTATTATATTTCCCACACAGAGATGAAAAAGATTTAGTGCTGCTGTGCAGTCGCTGGAAAATGTGTCATTTTTAACACAAAAGCACAAGAGATTAACAGCACATACATTCTTTCGAAAACCAAATTATACGAACGAGGCAAATGAAATGACGTGGCGGGAAATCTTTCATGTAGCTTTCCTGCTTTACAGGCAGCAAATGACGTATAACACTGAATATTTTATATTCCATGAATATTAAATGGCTAAAAAATCGTTCCAGACTACCAACCATCCATTTGCCTGACCTAGAAGCTATATTAAGAATATGTGCGATAGTAACACAGCCATTTTTAAAACGAACAGCTTTGGTGTTTGAGATTGCTGAGTCTTTGAAATATATCACACGAGCAAAAGCTTTAAACAAATAAAAGATTCAGATTAGATATGTAGCGAACCCTATTAAACTCATTAGCCACGGGCAAACATTAGGCAGTGGAAAAACGTTAATATTTCAGACTACAGTCTAAGGAGTAGTTCACCCAAAATTAAAAACTGCCATTATTTCTCATCCTCATATTGTCTGTGTAATTTTCAGAAAATGTGAGCTTTTAACATCTGGGTTCAATCCATTTCATTTCAATACAGTTGTAGATCTATATGTGCAAGGGATGTAACAGTACACAAAATGGTGGTTCAGTACATTTTCAGTTCAACAGAGGGAAGAACAAGACATAAAATAATCATTTTTTAAAAATTTGTTTCCCGACCCTATTCCTGGGGGCACACCAACAGTACATATTTTGGTTGTCTTCCCATTCATTTCAGGTTTTAAAGTCTCTTCTAATGTTCTGATGAGCTGATTTACATGCGTTTAATTAGGAAGAGGTTGAAAATGTGTACTGTTGGTGCGCCTTCAGGAACGGTTAAAAGCAACACTGTATTAAACTGTAATTAATTGACAAACTGTAGACACTGAATGACTTAAATGTAAAGGTGATGCAATTTGACATTCTGTTTATAAACTGACATCTCTCCATGACTGAAGACTGACTGAGCATGATGTTCATGTATGTTAATTTGGTGCTATAACTAAGAGTAAAAATATGGTATGATGAGGATGTGTTCACTTACACTTTGATACGGTTCTTATAACATTCAAGTATAGTTCCAGTTGCGTTTCCATGTGAGCCTGGGCTCAGTTTTCCTTGACTTCTAGGCAAGTGTACTGGTAGTTATGTGAGGGATGTCACCACTCTTGTTGCCTGGCTACGAGTTTCTCCATAGCAAAATAAACAGAAGCTCGTTATTTATTTGTTGTGTGTGTTAGTTAAATGTCTATGTTTGTTTGTTGAAGTAAATATCAGATTAAATAATTGTCCCAAAATTAATCATTTGTCATATCACTGTTTACATTACAGTTAGTTGCTAAGGCAATGTCTGGCGCATTTGTATTGCATTCCACTTTCAGCACCATAATAGGAAACGATACCATATCTGTTCTAACTTGCCCAGATGAACACTGAATGGAGAGGTTAAGCATAGAAAATAGTTCGGCCCGGTAGTTGAAAAGCAGCCATTTGGCAAAAATCGTCATCTCATATGCTAATATATCATAATAAAGTGCCATTTGTGTACATTTACTCATATAATAGTTAATATACATGGGACACATTTATAACACTTTCTTCTCTTCCTTTTTTTTTTTACATTTTAAAGTATACACTCAAAATCATGTCTTCATATTTATTAGTTCTTATACTTCATTGTTCTTTAGAGAATTCTATTTCAGGGCTAATGTTTGATAAACAATGTAGAAATCTAAAATAAATATTAATGAAATTTAAAACCCTTTTCAAAACATATTGCTTAATTAAATGGAAATTAATTTTTTCAACACTGCAACTTTCTCACAATGCTGTTATTCATGTTTCTGTCTGCATCCCTGTGACGACATGTAATATTGCTTTCATATCAATTATTATAAAAAAGTATTAGTGTAAACATTCTATTTTGAGACATCATGACATGATGGAGCATAATACGAAATGATAGATTTTTTGTCCATATGACATATACAGTATTGTCATATTGCACAGCCTTAATGCTTACCAAATCAAACGCACACTTTTTTTATACAAATTTGTGTACTGTTACTCCCTAGTATACACTCTATAACCGTTTTGTGTTGCATCTCACATCTCTGAAACATCAGATAATTAACTACTATGATAGAGTTTTCATATTTGGGGTGAACTGTCTTATTAAAGTGGAAGAGTTTTGGTGTTGGGTGATCATACCTCTCCTCCCTTCATGTTCTTCATTCCCATGTCACCTTTGCCTTTCTTTCCTTTCTTGCCTTTTTTCTTCTTTAGGCAGGTCTTTTTAACGATGCAGAAACAGCATGTAAGAATGAGAACCACAGCAACTATAGCAATGGCGATGATGGCCCAGGGAGGAACTAAAAGTGAGAGAAAGACAGAGAAACATGGAGAAACAAGGTGTGGAAATAAATATTTAGATATTGAAAAAAGCTAAACATTTCGTCAGTGCTAGCTCTTTTATATATATACACAGGGGCGCCGCTAAGGGGGGGAAAGTTAGGGCGATTCTAAGGGCCCATGCACTCTAGGGGCCCACAGAGATCTGCTTTATAATTAATACCAGTACTATAATGTAATATAAATTATGAATGTATCTCTAAATTACAAGTAAAACAATTTATTAGAAATAAAAAATAAAAATCTGGCTTATATCTGTCCCTCGTGTCTGTCACTGTCAAATTGCACCCCCCTCCTTTCGCTGTATGGTTCAGTCCGTCAGCAGCGGGAAGAGAGTTGAGTGCGATCTTCAGGTAAACTGTCGAAGCAGCGATGACCTCAAGGTTAACATCAGCTGCGTCTCAAATCGCATACGTATGCACTACGCCATTTTTTTAGTATAAATAGTGTAAGTAGTGCGTTCACATCCGGATGATGCACTCATTCAGCCGGTAAACAGAAATGTGTAATGATGGACACTTCACACACTCAACAACCGCAGCTTTGAGCACGTAACAGAAGGGGCGGAGCTATCACATGCACATGTTGGATAACTTTATTTATTTTGGAGCATGAGAGCAGTATTCTCCTGTGAGAGTGATTATAGCGCCTCCCGATGGTGAATGCATTTACACTCATGCCAGGTAGGCTATTATTTGGTATTTTGGTCATTTATTTCATTAACTGCATCCCAAATGACACACTATACACTAAATCAATAAGACACAAAATTATACTACAATGAGACCCATAAATAAGAAATATTCTTTTGTTTAAACTGACCATTACTTAAATGGCAAAACCCTGGCCTTCTTGCCGGCAAAATCCTAATAAAAAAAATTAAACAAATTTATGTTAACAGAGTGCAAAATCCAGCACACTGCAAACCAAATAAACACAACATAAATACATTTGAAACAGTCTGTTGATTAACCTGACAGTAACTTAAATTCCAAGTGCCAAACGCTTGGCCTTCTTGCTTGCAAAATCCTCATTCAAAGTGTATTGCGCATTGTATGAGACACTATTGCAGTACAGTCAAATA
This sequence comes from Danio albolineatus, assembly GCA_903798035.1. Taxonomy (NCBI): domain Eukaryota; kingdom Metazoa; phylum Chordata; class Actinopteri; order Cypriniformes; family Danionidae; genus Danio; species Danio albolineatus. Next base: position 1,127,897 of record CAIGQQ010029888.1, on the reverse strand, counting down.
GTTACACACTGGTGTTTTGTGTGTTTAGAAATGTAAAATTTTGCGTGAGTATTTGATCACTGTTCCTTTTTTTGTACTACATTTACATTTGAACAATACATCATCTGCTAGCTGCAGTCATGGCCGTTACTAATACTAAATACTAATAAGTACTGGACAAAATCAATAATAAAATGCATACGTCAGTATAACTACACTGCAGATAAAGAGTTTGGATAGCTAGGTTGGTAGTAGGGGGCCCATGCTCATATTTTTCATGGGGCCCAAAATTGCTAGCGGCGCCCCTGTATATACATATATAAAAGAGGATCTTAAAGCTCACTTCTTGTCAGAGCCGTATCTTCAGTTACACTCTGGAAACAATGAGGCAAAAGTTGTGTCCCAAATAACACTGTGAAGTACTCACCTTTCCACTTATACACTCAACTTTGCGTTTGAGTCATCCCTAGTGTCATCCCAAATCAAACATCAATATTCATTGATTTTCCTTAGGTGTAGTCCCCTATTTATCAGGGTATATTATTTGCCAAACATTCCAGCATGTGTTTTACGCAGCGGGTGCCCTTCCAGCCACAACCCAGTACTGGGAAACTCACTCTCACATTCACACACCACCTCATACACTATGGCCAATTTTGTTTACCCAATTCACCTATACCATGTCTTTGGACTGTGGGGCAAACCGGAGCACCCAGAGGAAACCCATGTGAACACGGGGAGGACATGCAAAGTCCACACTGAAATGCCTACTGGCCCAGCCGGGACTTGAACCAGCAACCTTCTTGCTGTGAGCTGACAGTGCTAACCACTGAGCCACCATGTTGCCCAAGAAAACATTAATGGTTGCTTAATTGTTGAAATAAGTAATCAAACTAACAAACAGTATCTGTCGTAAGTACAAACACACTCAAGAGGTGGCCTAGGTGGAGAGTTTTGCTCGTACAATCTAAAATAAGTTAAGTCATCCCACCTCAGAACCCAATAGCTCCTATATGAGAAAATTTGTAATGGTTGAACTGTCCACACTTCTTTTTAATGGTTGAATAAGTTCATCATAGGCATCTCAGAGGCGCAGTGAGTAGCACGGTCATGTGTTCGCGTGGGTTTCCTCTGGGTGCTCCGGTTTCCCCCACAAGTCCATAGACATGTGGTAGGGTGAATTGGGTAAGCTAAATTGTCCATATGAGCGTGATTATGCATGGATGTTTCCCAGTGAAGGGTTGCAGCTGGAAGGGCATCCGCTGTGTAAAACATATTGTGACACCCCATACTGTGGCGACCCCAGATTAATAAAGGGAATGAGCTGAAAAGAAAATGAGTGAATGAATGAATAAGTTCATTATCTGAGTATTTAAAGTGTGCTCATTTTTAGAAATTTAAACTTAAAGTCTACTACTACAAAAGGGGCAGCTGTGGCCTAATATTTAATTGGACATGTGATCTAAAAGTCACAGGTTCCAGTCCAGGCACCAATAGGGATTGTAGGTTGTGGGAGTGAAAAACCAGCACTCTTACTGCCCTCAATACCATGTCTGAGCTGAGTCCATTGAGCAAGGCACTGACTCTGCATTGGCTGTCTTTTGCAGGAGGGTGCCTCCTTGTCATTTCTTGTCATTTTTAAATAATTTTATTCATCAGAAATGACAAGGAGGCACCCACCAGCAATACAAAGTATTCAGAGCTGTTTGGATTGTGTGTCCCCCAGTGGATGTGGGCATTCAGATTATGATGTGTTCAGCTCTGTCTCTACTGGATGTCACGACTTCCACTTTCAGTTTTACTTTCATTGAATAAGGTATAAGTATACAATTTGTGAAGCACTTGAAAGTTTATGCTGACTTGACAACGATAAGGTTTACAAAAATTCTGAATAGTGTTATGAGGAATGACACTAATAAAACAAAGGGTGAAAATTAGGCCTGTCACTTTCTGTTGGCTTGTTTATCTGGCTGCTGTTTATGAGGAGGCTGCCACTTAGGCCCCGTTTACACTAGTGCGTTTTCGTTTTAAAACGCATAAGTTTTGCTACGGTTACGTCATCCGTCCACACTACGCCGGAGTTTTCGAGCCGCGAAAACGGAGCGTTTTCGAAACACTGGAGAGGCCATTTTCATTCTAAAATGCTGCTGCTGCGTCTCAGTGTGGATGTGGGAAAACGGAGACATTTGAAAATGGAGGCGGGGCTGCTGAGATTCGCTATGTGATTGGGGCTTTGGGTGATTGCGTATCCTTCCCTTATTCGTCAAGCACACATGGCTATAACGTCACCGGAAAACAGCAATACCAGCCTTCACTGTAAACACTGTATTTTCAATAGCCATAGATGTTTTATATTCATTTGGTGCTTTAAGTAACAACTCGACCTCATCGTCTGTCCTCAAAAAGACCTCTCTTGCTTTCTTTGCCATCGCGTTCATCGTTCAACCAGCATTTGTTGACTAACAATAACCAAATGCCGAGCGAGACACATGCTTCCTGTTTATACTTGAACGCGCATGCCCAGAGTGTGCGAATGGTCACGTGATATACGTTTCTGGTGGTGTAGTGTGGGGGAGGATCTGTTGACATACGCTTGGGTGAAACGCTAGTGTGGACGTGGATCGTTTTCATGCTAAAATGCCGTTTTAAAACTAAAACGCACTAGTGTAAATGGGGCCTGATTGTCCTAAAAGGGACACTGAAACTGTAAAAAACGCTGTTCCTTAGATAAGAATTTAAACCAAACTCCTGACTCTCTGTGGTCATTAAAATCTCCTGGGACTTTCCATAAAGAGTAGGGGTGTTACCCCAGAGTCCTGGCCAAAGTTCTCCCTTTTGCCCTTATCCTAATAATCCCCATCTATTAAATTTGATCTAACAGTCTCTCCCCTTCACACATAGCTGGTGTGTGGTGAGTGAACTATCACCATTGTATTGTTGCTGCCATCACATTTTGTGGATTAGGCACATTGGTGGTGGGTAAGGAGAGACATGTTTTAGTGTACAGCAGTACATGGTAAAGTGCTACATAAATGCCTCATTCATTCATTTAAGCCATCCAAGTGCACACAGAGATCAGTGAGTAGTGACCACACACACTCACTCAAGCCTTGAAAATATAGCTAGAGCAGTAGGCAGCCATTTCCTTCAGTGCCTGGGGAGCAAATGGGGGTTGATTCCTTGGTTCACTCAAGGGCACCTTTGTAGTGCATATACTGAAGGTGGAAGGAAGTACTCTTCAAATTCTTTTTCACCTAAAACTCTTCCCAACACTTGAACAGCAAGGTATTGGGCTATGATTTGGACTCTTTACTGTTTGGTCACAACTCCAAATACTGGGGGAAATGTCAGTGTGCTAATGAGCATTGATCAAATAGTTAACCAATATGATTACTGTCTGCCAGAATACTGTGGCACATCTGATTGATGACTGATTGTGTTCAGGGAGCCAGACAAAGAATCTTGTGGCTATCCAGAGCTGGATTTGGGAAACACTGGGCTAGGTTATGTAGGTTCTATAGTATATTTGTCCATGCTAGTATAGTTGTTTTCTAGTGTCAGTGTTGCCACTGTAGGTGGTATCAAAGAGTTCAATTAGAACAGTGTTTCCAAACCACGTTCTAGAAGGACCACCAGCTCTGCACACGTCTTTATGTCGGCATGTCTGCCCATTGTCTGTTATCTCCTCAACCAAACACACCTGATTCAGATTATCAGCTCATTAGCAGAAACTGGAAGTAATAATGGGTGTAAGATACAAAGGAGACATCCAAAACATGCAGTGTTGGTGGTCCTCCAGAATCATGGTTGAGAAACAATGAGTTAGAAGGTATTGTGGTTAACATGTATGGAGAACCTGGAGTTCTAGCACTGTTAAACATATCTTTGGGATAATTGTGTGCTCCTGAAGATCTTATTTAGCTGGTTAAGTTATTCGGTTTGAACAGATTAGTTGAACGTATCAGTAAAGTGGATCACCAAGTCAGGCATTAGATACCACTGCTCTAGATTGCTGCTAGGAGTTTGTTACAGTATTCTAAGTAGTTGATATTAACATGTTAGGTTGCTTTGAATGTTTATTACGCCATTTCTAGGTGGCATTTAGGACAGAGGTCTTCAGTCCTGCTTCATGTCCTGCAAAGTTTATTTCCAAACTGCTTCAGCATGCCTGCCTTTGTATATTCAGATGATCCAGAAGATCCTGTTAGTTGCTTCAGATGTGCTTCATATGAGTGTGAGCTAAACTCAACAGCAAAGGTCACAAATCTTGGTCCTGGAGGCCTGGTGTGTTATGGAGTTCAACTACAACTTGCCAAAACACACCTGCCTGGAAGTTTCAAGCAAACCTAGAAAGAACTTGATTAGCTTGTTCAAGTGTGTTTGATTAGGGATGGAGCAATATCTGCGGGACACCAGTCCTCCAGGACCAAATGTGGAGACCCCTACTCTATAGGACAGAGGCTTTCCAATAACAAGGTTGAGACCTCTGTACTACCATATTGTAGTTTTGAACAGTGTTACTAGGTAGTGCCTAGGACGTTTAATAGCTGCTTGGGCATTGTTAGTCTATTCTGTTAAGTTTCTATGGAGTTGCTAAGTTGTTCTGGTTCAAGGCCATTGCCAAGTGTTTTCTTCATTGTTCTGTTTGTATTACAAACCATTTATGGGGTGTTGCTAAGTACTAAAATGTTTTTGAAAGCATTTAAGGGATTGCTAATGTGTTCTGAGTGGTTGCTAAGCAGTTGCTAAGTTGCTCTGAATGGTGTCAAGGTCATTGCTCTGCAGTCACTAGGTTGTTGAGGTTATGCTTTAAATGGTTGCAAATGCTTTGCTAGGATGACCCCCTGTATCTGCTAGGATGTTTCTATAAGCAGAACATTGCAGCTAGAAATGGTTTATGCAACACATATTATCAGCAGTGTCAGAAGCTCAAAGCTTTAGCTATTGGTCTCTAATGAAGCATTTTGTAACAAAGAATGTTACAAATCTCACACATATGTAGTCAGAAACTCACGTGGAAGTTTGTCCATCTCATTGAGGAACTTGTTTTTGATGTCACCAAAGACGTCATTCTTGCTGACTGGGCCCTGGTGCTCGGTGGAGTTGTCAGCAGGTGTAGAAACAGCAGGGGCCATTGTCAGGGCACTGGCACCGGTTGGCTCAGGGCCCACCATGGCCGCCGGCTTCTTCTTCAACACATTCCACTTCATACTTGATGCCTACACCAACAGAAACCCTGGTGGGAAAGGAGAGAGTCAAGATGACATAAGGGTCATGAGTTGTTCCTGAGTCTCTCAACGGTGCCACGACATCCTCTTGGAATGAACAACTTGGAATGAAATGACTTACTCGCTCCATCAAACAATGTTGCTACCATGCATAGACTGTGACTGTGGGTTTGTGACTGTCAGCATCATGAGTCTGATCCAAATCATTAAAACATACCTAAAATGTGAATGTTTGTCAAACTATTTGTCAGTTGTCAGTGGATGAATGAACCTGAAGATAATAGAAAAGAAAAATAATAGTAAGGAAAATAATTGAAATAAATTAGTTTGTTCAAAATTCAACACAACAAAAGTGTTTTAGTTGGTTAAAGATGCAAACTTTCAAATTTCAAAAGTTTTTGCAGACTATAACATTATTTTCTTTGCGAGACTGTGACATCATGTACATGTTTATTAGGGTGTACTTACACTAGGCTATTCGAACCATGCCCAAGTACGTTTGACCCCATTTTATTGGACATGTTTGAGGGCTATGAATTGAGGCCAGGCGTGGTTTAGTCGGCCGGCCCAGGCCCGGTTCGAAGAGGTGTGCCAGAGTGCTGTTTGGTTGGGCTTTGGTGCGGTATTCTTATAGTTTGAGTGAAAAGTGTGCCTGAAGATTCAATGTCACTTTTAATGGAAGGATTCATATGGATTTATTAATCATTCTAATTTTTCAATGAACACAAACTGTCATAGTTTATTAATGATGCAACCCCCTGCTTCATCAATCCTCCTAATACATGCCACATGATGACTTTCCTGAACATTTATGACCTTCAAAAGTGGGGGTTCTGTTCAGCAAAAGATATGAAAGGGTGTCAAGCGACTTAAAATAATACAAAGTACAATGGAGATTGCTCTTTTTATATTGCTGAGTGAAAGCACTTCTCTTCCGTTAAACTTAACAGTCTCATCATTGATGACATAAGCGTACTCGGGTTCTAAGGGCAAAAAATGCAACGTGAGTGCACGTTCATTGTGTGTACTGTATGCAAAAACTTTTCCATTTTTAGTGTTGTCATGTAAATACATCCTTAATGGTGCTTAATGTAATTTTTTTTCTCTTTTATATCTTAAGAATACCATAACAATTTTGCATTTATTTAAAGGTGCTGTTTGTAAGTTTTGACTCTTCTAAAGAATAAAAATACCATGATATGTTTGCAGATACAGTATTTAAGAAACATGCTAACTGAATATACTTGTTTATTTGAAAAAACAATGCTGAAGTCAGTTTTTCTGCTTTGAAAATGTGTTTACCGTGCAGGAACGCTGTCTTTGTCTTGGTTATTTTAACCTGCCCAATACCATTTTAGCCAATCATATTTCAGCATCTCGGGTTGCCTCGAAAGAAAACTGCTTAGTTCATTCATTCAGTCAGAAGGACTCTGAATGCATGCTTCCGTGACCAAAATGTGACCTCCGGTGGACTGTAGCAGACTCTGAAATGAGACGCAGATTCAGTTCCACATGAGGTTGTTATTTAGCAAATTATAT
>CAIGQQ010029888.1:1096980-1108414 GCA_903798035.1 Danio albolineatus | reverse complement strand
CTTTCTTTCTTTCTTTCTTTCTTTCTTTCTTTCTTTCTTTCTTTCTTGTTTCTTTCTTTCTTTCTTGTTTCTTTCTTTCTTTCTGTTTTTTTTCTTTATTTCTTTACTTATTTTTCTTTCTTTCTTTCTTTCTTTCTTTCTTTCTTTCTTTCTTTCTTTCTTTTTTTCTTTCTTTCTTTCTTGTTTCTTTCTTTCTTTCTGTTTTTTTCTTTCTTTATTTACTTTTTTTTCTTTCTTTCTTTCTTTTTTCTTTCTTTCTTTCTTTCTTTCTTTCTTTCTTTCTTTCTTTCTTATAGTCTAATATTGTCAAATGACTAACCTAATTAACATAACTGTCTAATTAAATTAATTAAAGTTAAGCCTTTAAATTGCATTCATTCATTCATTTTCTTTTCAGCTTAGTCCCTTTATTAATCTGGGGTCACCACAGCGGAATGATCCGCCAACTTATCCAGCATTTGTTTTACGCAGCGGATGCCCTTCCAGCCGCAACCCATCTCTGGGAAACATCCATTCACACTCATTCACACTCATACACTACGGACAATTTAGCATACCCAATTCACCTGTACCACATGTCTTTGGACTTGTGGGGGAACCGGAGCACCCGGAGGAAACCTGCGCAACCATGGGGAGAACATGCAAACTCCACACAGAAATGCCAACTGACCCAGCCAGGGCTTGAACCAGCGACCTTCTTGCTGTGAGGCGAACGTGCCACTCACTACGCCACCGTGGCGCCCCCTTTAATCTGCACTTTAAGCTAAATACCAATACATTGCAAAGTAACTGGTAAAATATTATTCACTGTCATCATGGCAAAAACAAAATAAACCAGTTATTAGAAATTAAAATATTTGTTTAAACTATCATGTTTGAAATATGTTTAAAAAATGTTCTCTCAGAAGATATTTAAATTTTTGAACAGTGTAAACTCACACTGAGGTGAACATGTTCACGATTGCATGACATTTTTGGCAACACAAACACAAATCTGCGGGTCCTGCCAAATGTTTGGCTCAACAGAAAGCAAGTATCTGGAGAGAGTGGGTGTTCTCTGCAGAATCACAGCTCACAGTTATATGCCATGATGAACAATATTGTTCAAAACAACAATATATGAACATGAAACATTTATTTTTGCATGTACGCGTCCTTTTATGAACAAAAACCAACTGGAGTGCTGCTTGACATCGTGTCTTGTATTAGAGATTAATTTGATTTTAGCATGTCCAAAACACAACGATGTTACAGCCGTTTTAATTGCATCTTCAATCTTACAATTAAGTTTGCATAATGACGCTTGTGTCTGGGCCAGTGTGGCGTCAATAAATATTAGACAAGCTCAGTCTTCACTGACAGAATTTGTTAACAGGAAAAAGATGGTTTCAAGAATTATAAGGTTTACTCATTATCATCAATTCAGCTTCATGCTTCACTCAAGAAAGATTGATTACATACAAAACATTCTGTTAATTATTAATTTGATTGAAATTCAACACCTACTGTACATACCAAAAATGTAGCATTTTGGGGAAGCACTTTATTTTGATGGTCCATTTGAGTATTAGTAGACTGTCTGCTTGATTTCGGTTGATACTGACATTCAACAGACATTTAACTGACTATAAGAAACTTTGCAAGTACATGTCAACTTACACTAACCCCGACCCCTAACCCCAACCTACAGTAACAGTCTACTTATAATCTAATGAGAATTAGTTGGCCTGTAGATGCGATTTAACTTAAATTCAACAAATGGCCCATCAAAATAAAGCGTGACCCATTTGGGTGTCCGCATTAAAGTAAATCAACAAAAGTGATTTCACACAAATAGAAAAAAGAGATTCTGATAATAAATGAGTACACCCCTCACAGATCTCTGTTTTAAATGGAACTCTCTTTTAAATGAATATTTTTCTATAGACCATTTTGAGGGATGTAAACAATAACAATGGTCCCAACGTACTTCCTGTTGTACATTTTTAATTTCTACAGCTTCTGAGAATCCAAAAAGAGCCACGTTGATAAATAATGTTATGATAGCTATTTTAACATTCTGGCTGCGTCCGAAACTGCCTACTACTCAGTATGTACTGCTTTTGAATGTAAACGTACTACTCGGCCGTTAGAAAAGTACGTTCTATACAGTATGAATGCGAGTAGTATGAATGGAATTCGGACATACTACATCCGCCATTTTGTCACGGTCACATGACCTACCTGCGTCAGTTGCGTCGCTTCACTCCCATTCATGAATTCTCTCGCGGGGCATCATGGGATAGCGCAGCGTGCATGGGATGCGCACTTCAGAATCTGTCCGGAAGTAGTAAGTCATCCGGGTACTCCTCGCATACTGATTTTCGAATTCTATGAATTCGGACATACTACTCGGCTCGCATACTGATTTTAGCGTACTGTATAGTATGGAAGTATGCGGTTTCGGACGCAGCCTAAGTTCTGATTGAATTGCCTCTTGTTACAGTTATGAAATAGTTTAACAATAAGCAGGAAATGTTCATGGGCCAATGACATGACACTGTCATGGCACTGCATTTTACCGTAGGAAAGTTATGCAAGATCTTGCTGTATTTTAAAGTTGCATTGTGAAAATCACTGTATGTTTTGCAGTATATATATATATATATATATACACACACACAGTTGAAGTCCGAATTATTAGCTCCCCTGTTTTTCTCCCCAATTTCTGTTTAACAGAGTGAAGATTTTTTCAACCCATTTCTAAACATAATAGTTTTAATAACTCATCTCTAATGACTGATTTATTTTATCTTTGTCATGATGACAGAAAATAATATTTTACTAGATATTTTTCAAGACATTTCTAAACAGTTTAAGGTGACTTTAAAAGGCTACACTAAGTTAATTAGGTTAACTAGGCAGGTTAGGGTAATTAGGCAAGTTATTGTATAACGATGGTTTGTTCTGTAAACTATAGAAAAAAATTGCTTAAAGGGGCTAATATTTTGACCTTAAAATGATCTTTAAAAAATTAAAAACTGCTTTTATTTTAGCCGAAATGAAACAAATAAGTCTTTCTCCAGAATAAAAAATATTATCAGACATACTGTGAAAATTTCCTTGCTCTGTTAAACATTATTTGGGAAATATTAAAAAAAGGAAAAAAAAAATCAAAGGGGTGCTAATAATTTTGACTTCAACTGTATATAAGATAAATGGTGCTGTAAATGTAAATAGAGCACTTTTGCTTCAAAATTTACATCAAGTTACTGACAAACTGCTGCCAAGTAGATTCTACAGAAAATTATTAACATAAATTTATTAGCATTTTCAGTTTCAGTATCTAAATTAGTCAGTACCGAAGCCAAATCTGCAGCTCCAGATAACAAACCAACAATTGGTATACCCAAAGTATTCATTCATTTTCTTTTCAGCTTAGTCTCTTTATTAATCTGGGGTTGCCACAGCAGAATGAAGAGTATATCCAGCATATGTTTTACGCAGCGGATGCCCTTCCAGCTCCAACCCATCACTGGGAAACATCCATACATTCTCATTCACACACATACACTACGGACAATTTAGCCTACCCAATTCACCTATACCGCATATCTTTAGACTTGTGGGGGAAACCGGGGCACCTGGAGGAGACCCACAGGACCACGGGAAGAACATGCAAACTCCACACAGACATGGCAAGTGACCTAGCTGAAGCTCGAACCAGCGACCTTCTTGCTGTGAGGCGAACGTGCTACTCACTACGCCACCGTGGCACCCATATTATATTATATAATATATAATTTTAATAGTAACTTATTTCTGCAATGCAAAGATTTATCAGCATTCCCCACTTTAGTATCATATGACAAAGCAAACAAATGAATTTATTCCAATCAAATACAATCAATATAATATATAAATATAATCTTATTTATACAGTTATTTATCTAAAAAAAAGTACATTAAAAAGCTGAAACCTAACCAAACAAATACAACTGAAACAGCTGATGAGTGCTTCTTAATTCTTCCTCAGTAAAGATGAGTAGTTTGCATACATGTGTCTGATACCTGTGATGCTGCTATCTGCCTTTTCTGCCTCATAACCTTGGCTGTGTATTGTTGACAAACTGCAGCTGTTCAACAAGTCCTCAGCTGACAGATCATTTCAAACGTCACCGGCAGACGATCAAGGCCTGCTGGCCTCTCTAGCCTTCACAAGCAGCCTCCAATTCCCTTTCCACAGCTGTTTGCCAGGACTTTGTCCCAGACGTGAGGAAACTACTCAAACATGCTCACCTCGCCACAGAACCTCACTGCAAACAAACACTTTTCTTACTAAGAGTTTTTGTCTTGTTTATTTAGCCCAAATATCTAAAACATGCTATCACTTTATTTTGATGGTCCCCTTTGCACATTTTGCTGACTATAAGTTATGATTTACAGTGCTCAGCATTTATATACACCCCTCACAAATCGATCTTTAAAATTAATATTTTTAATAGGAAACAAATAATAAATGTGTGCATAGACATTAGATTAGTCAGTAAACCAAATCTGGAGCTTATCTAACAAAATAACTTACAATAACAGTCCAAAAACTAGTACACCCATATGTATATGTTATAGAAAAATATTAAATAAAAATTTAAAAAGGAGAATTTTTTATTTATTTAGCTAAAATATTGTAGGTTGTATTTTTTTTATTTAATAGTGTTATCTTTCAATTTCTAAATATGTTTGGAAACTAAAATATTAATTTAATAAATATATCTGTTTAATAAATAGATTAATAAATTCCCTATATTCACTGAGAAATGGATAAAATTATAAATTTTCAAAATGGGGTGTACTTAATTATGCTGAGCCACACCTGTCAACCCTTCCCTTTTCCCGGGATTCACCAGTATTTTACAGTTCTATCCCGCTATCATCTCATAAAGGTATTTCCTCTATTTGTCCCGTATTTTCAGTCTTTCTCTGTAGGGTAGAAATAAGCATTAAAGTGTAGATTCTCCCTATACACAACCCATACAGCCGAACCACCAAGGGCCGCCCCTTGCTCTTAAATGTGAGTCCGTTCTGTGCTTTCGGTTTAGGCATGAAACACTTTGAAATAAATATAAAACGCCGAGATTCCCTTTTCATTTCCTTACAGGTGCTGTCGCTTCTCCTATGCAATCCTCAAAACAGTTATAAAGTGGTGTTTGACTGTCTAACGCGCTCCATAGTGATAAATAGACCCTGTTCTCCAAACAGATTCTGTACATACGATTTGAAGCGGAGCGAAAGTGGATACTGGGTTTTAGTCGTGTGTTTGAACAGACATACACACATAATTAATAATAATAACATCTAAAGATTTTCCCAGAGATGGGTTGCGGTTGGAAGGGCATCCGCTGTGTAAAACAAATGCTGGCTAATTTGGCGGATCATTCCGCTGTGGCGACCCCAGATTAATAAAGGGACTATGCCGACAAGAAAATGAATGAATGATTGAACATCTAAAGATGTCCATCTTGTTGGAGTTGTTTTTTCAAACACAACTAATTTGTCCTAAATTAGCATAAAGTATTAGGAAATTAATTGAATGCTTTCATTATAATGTATTTTAAAGTGAAACATCTTGTTATTTAATGTAATTGAACAAAAAATCTAAATAAATGAGATTCAATCATTGTTCTTTATTAATAATGTGTCATTTATACAGTGAATAAATGGTTAATGAGATTTGATAATTCCATTTCTTTACTAATGTTATTTATCTGTCTGATTTTTTTTTTCTTTTCGGGGTATATATATATAATATATATATAAATTAGTAGTAATATTAAAGAGCCCATATGTTGGGTTGAGAACGGTTAAATTTGATTTTTGAAGTCCCAAACAACAGGATGATATGTATGCAAGGTTAAAAAACACTTTCGATGTCTTATAATATCTATTCATTTTAACTCATTTTCCCACCGACTCCCATAGGAATCGTCTGAGCGAGTCTTTTTCCCCAAGCACCTCCTTTACATGACGCTATCATGTCACGCTACCACGTCATGTCCTTTACGTGTCAGCAGCCCAATGCCAGAACATATTGAAAAACATCACTGCAGTTGTACAACAGCGTATTGCTATATTCTTCATCATAACAACAAACATTCAGTAATAATTAACAATTCATGGACTATTGTAAGCCAACAAATAGTTACATTCGGCAGTAAGCTTAATGGCTACCGCTACATGCTGCACGGAGCAAACACAATACAGACAACTACATCCATATTTACCTTGTTACAGTGAACAAGACTGGAAGAACATGCTGGTCCAAATAAACTGGGTATTGATCCATCCTTTAACAACAACCGTGCAACAAATACCGCATTGTACACGTGTAGATTGGTGTAGCTCTCTTCAGAGAAATGACGCAAACAGCACCATATTGGGGCTATAATTCTCAGGTATTTTACCAAAAATAAACTTAAATTACTGACTCTTCCCAGCTTCATCTTTAGGTAGGGAAAAGAACACAGCTTTTCCCTCACACTTCAGAGCACAGCGTCTACGGGACATGATTTAACCGGAATACATCTGTGGTCGACCGTCTTTCACTTTTTCTTCCTGTCTGTGGGCGGGGCCGGGGAGTTCAATTTCCCCGGGGTCTGCGTGCGCAACTAGTGGGCGGAGCTTATGTTTCGCGTTGCCGTCAAGCCGAAACGGCTAAAGACTCGTTATAATAACGATTCATTTAAACATCGATGAGTCGACTCTTTTATGGATGAATCAATGGTTTTAAACACTGTGCAGTTTCAGATTTAAGCCTTAGCTGGACATTTCACTTCCCTTAGAGCTGTGGTACACACTGCATGGAAGGTCATTTTTGAAAATCCATAATATGGGCTCTTTAATATGTATACTCCTGACTATTAGAAACTTTTCAAGCACATGCCAAATTATACACTTAGCTAATTGATTTTAAAGCTTGTTTGGCATGCTGTCCCAGGAGAGAGCCCTGAGCTCATAAGATCATCGGGCCCGGGGCTCCTTCTTGTTTGCAAAGCGAGTGGGGAGTTTGAGCTCAGGTAGATCTAGAGAACTCCCCTGCTGTAGTAGCTAATGAACAGATAGTGATTGCTCTTAAGAGATAACTACTTACTAGGAGCATGTCTATGGAGTCGATTTGGATTTGTCAATTAACGTAATTTGCATGTTTTTGGATGGCGGGGAACCCAGGGGAAACCCACGTGAGCACGGGGAGAACGTGTAAACTCTTCTTAAACTTTTCTTAAAACCAATCAGATATTCCCCCAACGGGATAAGCAAATTATTCTTAACTCAAAGTGAAAACAAGACCTGCTCTCCAGACCTGCTGCATCCAAGATATCAATATTTTAACTATAAAATATGAATGACTGTCAGACCGTCTGAGGTTAAAGGAATAGCTACACTGTAGTTTACACCATGACATGGTGAAATATACACGTTAATGCGTGATATGACAGTTTAAAAGTGCTCATAAATGTGAGTTTTCGCATTTTGATAATTGGAGGAATGGAGCAGGAAACAGTAATACATACAGTTGAAGACAGAATTCTTAGCCCTCCTAAATTATTAGACCTCCTTGTATATTTTTTTCTCCCAATTCCTGTTTAATGAACAGAAGATTTTTTTCAGCACCAGTGTTGGTTAAGTTACTTTAAAAATGTAATTAATTACTAATTACTTAATGTATTTAAAATACTTTTCAAAATACTGTGTTTGAAAAGTAACTTAATAACTCAATAAGTAATTTAACTAAACGCTTCTTAAAATCTGTATAAACCTTGAGTGGACAAACAATAGAAATCAAACTCTGTAAATAATAAACAAAAACAAAAATTTATAAAATGTAAAACTAAAATTAAATTAAACAAATGAGTCAAACATGAAATAGTTTAACCTTTTAGCTTTCTGAATCATCTTTATTATGTTCTAGAAAAACATTCAATAATAATAAATAATAATCTTAACACTTTATTTCGATGGTCCATTTGGGTATTAATAGGCTGTGTACTTAATTTCTGTTGATACTGACATTTAACAGACATTTAACTGACTAAAAGAAACTTTACAAGTACATGTCTACTTACACTAACCCTACCCCTAACCCCAACCCAACAGTCTACTTATAATCTAATGAGAATTAGTTGCAATGTAACTTCATTCAACAAACAGACCATCAAAATAAAGTGTGACCCAATATTTTAATAGATATTCAGATTAAACTGTATTTTAAAGGCTTGACTAATTAGGTTAACTAGGCAGGTTAGGATAATTAGGCAAGTTATTGTATAACAGTGGTTTGTTCTGTAGACAACTGAAAAAATAAGCTTAAGGGGGCATATAATTTTGACCTTAATTTTCTTTTCTTTTTTTCTATATTCAAAACTGCTTTTATTTTAGCCGAAATAAAACAAATAAGAAGAAAAAAATATTACAAAACTGTGAAACATTCCTTCATCAGCTAAATATCATTTGGAAAATATTTAAAAACGAAAAGAAACTCACAGGAGGGCTAATAATTTTGACTTCAACTGTACGTCACAACTCAACAAGCGGATTACAAATCTGAGCGCAGTTATGCAGTCATGGTGCTCGTGCATTATATCTCGCAGCACTTTTCTGCTTTATGGCAGGATTACTTCAAGGTGCTGCCTCTGAGACGAGCGTACGGACGCACTGAAGTGACAAATGAAAGACACTGACCGGTGACGTGGCGGCTCAGCAGGATAAATCCACTCGAACGGCTGGGTCAGCGCTTGTGATGCTCGACTGAGGAGCAGACATGAATTTGGCTTTATTGCTGTCTAAGAGAGAGAGGACTTTGGCTGACAGCATTTTCTAAAGTGGGTGAAACTGGAATGAAACTGTGATTCATTTTGCCGCAGTGTGGTGACATGCATTTGGAAGGCAGGGTTTTGGACAGAGGGGGTGGGGCTTAGGTTAGCAAAATGGTGGAATTTAGCAAAATGCTAGCACCATTGCTGCTTTGCATCAATCATCCACACTGAAAAAAAACAAAAACATTTATTTGATTTAGTAAAAATAATTTAGGTAACTGGTTGCAAACAATTTATATGAGCTAAATTTAAACATTCATTTTTTCATTTTTCGGCTTATTTCCTTTATTAATCTGGGGCCTACCACAGCGGAATGAACCGCCATAAATTTACACAAACAAATTAAATTGAGTAATATTCAATCTAATTTGTTTGTTTAAATTTAACTCATATAAGTTGTTTACAACCACTTACCTTACAAATATTTTGTAAATCCAATGAATTATTTATTATTATTATTAGGTATTAAAAATGTGACCTGGATTAAAAAAAAAACTTTATTAAAATATTATTTCTAATAATTCATAAATTAATTTTCTTTTCGGCTTAGTCCCCTTATTTGGGGTCACCACAGTGGAATGAACCGCCAACTAATCCAGCATAAGTTTTACGCAGCAGATACCCTTCCAGCTGCAACCCATCTCCGGGAAACATCGATACACACTCATTCACACTCGCTCACACCGTGGCGCCCATTTCTAATAATAATATAAATAATTTATATTTTTTAAAATTAAATAAAATGTTATTAAATTAATTAAAAAATAATAAAAAAAATAATAATAAAACTACATAAAATTAAACAATAAAAAACAGTAAAAAAAATCAAGATTTTTTTTTTCTAGTAAATCTTTAAAAAAAGCATACAATAATATACTAATATTACAATAAAAATATTTAGTTTAAAACTACATTATAGTAAATAAAACCATGAATTACAATCCCTTTTGATACTTGAAATAAAGTAAATATTAACTAATACACTACCTGACAAAAGTTGGGAACAACAAATAATAACTTGACTTCTAGTTGATCATTTGGTATCAGAAATGGCTTATTTGAAGGGCAAAGGCCTTTAGATTACGCCTATCTTACCAAAATAAAATATGATTATGCCTTGATTTTTAATTATTTAATTAGGACAGTAAGGTCTGACTTTGCTTAGACAAAAGTTTTGTCACGTAACAGAAATAATGTACAGTATAAAATATAAAGTCATGGTGCAGTGGAAAAAGAATTAGTATTGTGTATGACTCCCATGAGCTTGGCAGACTGCATCCATACATCTCTGCAATGACTCAAATAACTTATTAATGAAGTCATTAGAATGGCAAAGAAAGCGTTCTTGCAGGACTCCCAGAGTTCATCAAGATTCTTTGCATTCATCTTCAATGCCTCCTTCTTCATCTTACCCCAGACATGCTCAATAATGTTTATGTCTGGTGACTGGGCCGGCCATAAGTATGAGGAGCTGTGCTATCCTGTTGAAGAATTCCTGTGGTTTGTGATGTAATGGGCAGCACAAATGCCTTGATACCTCAGGCTGTTGATGTTGCCATCCACTCTGCAGATCTCTCGTACGCCCTTATACTGAATGTAAGCCCAAACCATGATTTTTCCTTCATCAAACTTGACTAATTTTTCAAGAATCTTGGGTTTATGCAGGTTCCAATAGATCGTTGTGATGACTGGAATGCAGTTCAACAGATGATTCATCAGAAAAATCTACCTTCTGCCACTTTTTTAAACGGTCAACTAGAAGTCAAGTTATTATTTGTTGCTTTTACAACTGGGATTGACGACGAGACTTTTGGTCTAGTCAGTGTATAATGCTTTATTTAAGGAGGCTTAAATATTGCTAATACTATTGACATTAAAATGGTTTTAAAAAATGTAAAACTGCTATTATTTTTGGCCGAAAAACAAGAAGAAAAGAGAAGAAAAAATATCAGAAATACAGTGAAAATTTCTTTGCTCTATTTAATATCACTTAAAAATGAAACATTTGTAAGAGAACCCATATTTCACAGGAGGGCTAATCCTTTTGCATTAATCTGTATATAATCAACCAACACCTATATAAACTTCTGGTATCAGATTGACAGATTTGTGTTTGAAGAACAGAGGAAAAAAAATATCCATGAACACATTGAGAACTCTTAATAAGCTTGCAATAAAACTGCTTTAAAAAGCAAGACACATTGTTATTAGTCATTTTCATATGCTGAGTAAAATGGTCTTCCAGAGCGTTTATGAGCATTGCAGGGCTCTTGCATCACTGTGAGGTTGACGGTGGAGAAGGTGAATGAGGCTGAAGACTGCAGTGCTGTGTGTGATTCTGACCTCAGGCTTTCCATCCGCCTTCTCCAGCTCAAAGAGCACCCGCTCTCCTTAATTAAACCGCTCTAATTAAATTAACCAGCACCACATCACTCCAGCTGACCAACTTCAACCTTGGTTTAACTCATAAATCACTCCAATCATTGCCAAACTAAATGTCATGTTTGATTTGACTAAATGGCAAAATATCATGATTCTGATAGATAGATAGATAGATAGATAGATAGATAGATAGATAGATAGAT
>CAIGQQ010029888.1:1040124-1096970 GCA_903798035.1 Danio albolineatus | reverse complement strand
ATAGATAGATAGATAGATAGATAGATAGATAGATAGATAGATAGATATAATAGTAATAGAGTAGTCAGTATTTGTGTATTAAACTCCTGTAAAATAATGTCAATCTAATCTACTGGAGGGGCAATTTTGAGTCAAATACACTACCAGAACAGTTTTTTCCAGTGTGTCATACCATAAGTATCTCACTCTCATGCTATGATTGACCGATTATCACTGTATTCATACTTGACACAAATTGCCATCTGATGAATTAGCAGACGCAACGCCACTCACATGAACAATGAACTGGTACTTCATCTGTCAAATAGCATGAAAATTTTGAGAAAAAAAATTGTGCTTAGGTTACAAGAAATCAGAATAAAGAAAATAATAATAATAATAATAATAATAATAATAATAATAATAATAATAATAATAATAATAATAATAATAACAATTTTAATCACTCCATTGCAATCTTTTTTGTTTGGTCATAGGAAAAATATATGATTTTGATTAAAGTGCCCCTACTATGCTATTATTTAAAGGTTCCTTATTTTGTTTTAGAGTTTTTTTTCTCTCTCATAGTGTTAATTAATCAGCTCATTTATCACAGTCTCTGACTCTATGTCCAAAAGAAGCCAGCGCTTTCCCCACCTGAGCTTTAACATGCTACAAAACAAACATCTTGCTGCTACAACAAAAAATGCAGCTAGTTCGCAATGTCTAGATGAGTTCTGAATCATCTTAATATAAACAAAACAGACAGAAAAAAACCCTACTGTAGCCCTAACATTACTTATTAGAAAACTCATCACAGGTTTATAACTGTCTTAGATTGTCAGACACCATTTCAGAGGATGTCTGCTACTTCAGACACGTTACCAAAACCCTGCAAGTTCATTTAAAGCATTGGTCTCAAAGTCGATTCCTGGAGGGCCGCAGCTCTGCGCAGTTTTGCTCCAAACCTAATCAAACACAGCCGATCCAACTAATCTAGACACTACTAGATTAGCTGTGTTTGATTAGGGTTGGAGCAAATCTGAGCAGAGCTGCGGCCCTCCAGGAATCGAGTTTGAGTACTATGGTTTAAAGGAATAACAACTTGACAACACTCAAAACTGCGACTTATCATCATACATTTTTAAAGTTGAGCAAAACATTTTACATATAGTAGCCTACTCCGTAAGCAAGCTTAAACACCAATCAAAATTCAACAGACAGACATTCAACAGACTCTCCTTTACTGGAAAAAAAGCTGTTTTAGCTTATTATTCGCTCAATTAAAATACAATACAATACTATTGAGATTTTAGTTTTTATAAAAAGCAAACTCGATGATCAAATAAACTTTTTGGTCACACTTTATTTGGATGGTCCGTTTGTTGAATTTGTTACGTTGCAACTAATTCCCATTAGATTATAAGTAGACTGTTCGGTTGGGGTTGGGGTTAGGGGTAGGGTTAGTGTAAGTTGACATCTACTTGCAAAGTTTCTTATAGTCAGTTAAATGTCTACTAATACTCAAATGGACCATCAAAATAAAGTGTTACCAACTTTTTTTAAACTAAATTGTAATCCTAGGTGGTATCTTTAAGTATAACATTCCAGCTTTTGCCATTAAAAAGACATTTTTGGCAACCTCAAGTGAGAAATAAATGTGTATCAAATGTCACTCAAAAGTTGCACCCCAAATGGCACACTTTACACTATGCACTTACGCACTCAACAGCATAGTATATGAATGTAGTGTCGTCCCAAATGGAACACTAGCAAATTCACACCATTTCCTGATGACGTTTGATGGTTGACAAATTAGTAAATGACAAAACTACCAAATAATACCTGTCATGAGTATTCCCGCATTCACCACTGGGAGGCGGTATAAATAATCTTGTAGGAGAATATTGCTTTCACAATCCAAAATAAATAAAGTTATCCAACATGTGTGACGATAGCTCCGCCCCTTCCGCTACGTGATCAAAGCTGCGGTCAATGAGTGCGTGAAGTGTCCATCCTTCATTTTACCGGTTGAATAAGTGCATCATCAAGATAAGTGCGCATATTTATTTATTTTTTAGAGTTTTCAGTGTGAACGCACTACTTAGTGAAGTTTAGTTATAAACTAATTTCGAGAGGAGCGCGTGCTTATGATTGACACGGCTAGTCCCGAGTCAAGCTAATGCACAATCCACTAATCAGACGATTCCCAGCTGAGTATAAATAACCAAAGCATCTTACCTTAGTCATCTTCATCTCAAAGAATCCCCCCTTCCACCCCCTCTCCTCCCTTTTCCTTAATAGGGCAGCACCGTGGCCCAGTGGCTAGGACTGTTGCCTCACAGCAAGAATGCCTCTGGTTCGTGCCTCTACCCAGCCAGTAGACATTTCTGTGCGGAGTTCATGTTCTCCCTGTGCTTGCATGGGTTTTCCCCGGGTCCTCCAGTTTCCTCCCACAGTCCAAAACATGAGACATAAGTAAATTGATTTAAACAAATCAGCACTATACCCAAACTCCAACAACAGCATACCCTCATAGCAATTTATAAGCAGCAGGAGGGCGGGGGGTTCTCGAGATCTACCTGAGCTCAAACTCCCCTCTCGCCCTGCAAACGAAGGATCTTATGAGCTTAGGGCTCTCTCCCGGGACAGCATGCCAAACTAGCTTATTACCAATCATCAGCTAAGCGTGAACTCTTGAAAACAATTGATACTATAAAATGGCACAGAAGAGTGCATAAGTATGTGATTTGGGACGCACCAAAATACTTTTTATGCCCAGTATGCAGCTAAAAACATGTCTGTGTGGGCGGCGCCTGAAATGTTTAGGTCCAATGATTTAATTTTTCTAAACCCCCCCTTCCTGAGAGCCTACTCTGCTGTGATTGGGCAAATGACTCTGCTCTGATTAGTCAGTTAGACAGTCTCCTGTAAATGGAAATGCACAAGTTCTGTACTGGGCAGCACAATGGCTAATTGGGTAGATCTGTTGCCTCAGAGGAAGAAGGTCGTTGGTTCGAGCCACGGCTGGGTCAGTTAATATTTCTGTGAGGAGTTTGCATGTCCTCCCTGTGTTGTCGTGGGTTTCCTCCGGGTTCTCTGGTTTCCCCCACAAGTCCAAAGACATGCACTGTACGTGAATTGGGTGAGTTAGATTGTCCATAGTGTATGTGTGTGAATGAGCGTGTAAGGTGTGTCCCAATGATAGGTTGCAGCTTGAAGCATGTGCTGGATAAGTTGGCGGTTCATTCCATTGTGGCAACCCCAGATTAATAAAGGGACTAGGCCGAAAAGAAAACAAATGAATGAATAAATTAAAGTTCTGGACTTAATATAATGTCTGCTGTTGTTTTCCAATCTCTGCAGCTCCTCGGCTATGGAACTCGCTTCCCCTGCACCTAAGGAGCAGTGATAGTCTTCACACTTTTAAATCTCGTCTTAAGACCCATCTTTTAAGAAGAAGTTCCTATGACTATTCTTTACCATGTTATTTTATACTTCAATGTGTTTATTCTTCAACTCCTCTCTTGTATTTAACATTCTGCCTGGCATTGTTTTATGTTTTTGGAACTGTATGTCTGTTGATGCTTGTTGTGAGGTAATCTTGGGTGTCCAGAAAGGCACCATTTATAAATAAAATGAATGATTAAATTATTAATTTGCCGCATCTTAATAAAAGCACTGTGTCAGTATGCTAAATAATAAAGTTGTAAACTATGTAAAGCATTTTATTATCTTTAATTTTATTTAATCTTCTTCATATTTTATTTTATTTTTATTTTATTTATTTATTATTATTATTATTATTTTTAATTTTTTTGCACTAGCTTGCAGTCATGATCATCACAATCATGCTGGGATCTCCTAAACGTCCTTGAATCAGGATTTAAGGACGTTTAAGAGATCTCAGCATATATGTGATGATCATGACTGCAAGCTAGTGCCAAAATAAATAAATAAATAAATCGTCACACTTTATTTTGATGGTCCATTTGTTGAATTTAAGTTACGTTGCAACTAATTCTCATTAGATTAGACTGCTAGGTTGGGGTTAGTGTTGGGGTTAGGGGTAGGGTTAGTGTAAGTTGACATGTACTTGCAAAGTTTCTTATAGTCAGTTAAATGTCTGTTGAATGCCAGTATCAACAGATATTAAGTAGAGAGCCTACTAATACTCACACGGACCATCGAAATAAAGTGTTACCAAACAAATAAATAAATAAATAAACTGCTAAATAATAATAATAACTTTTATTTAACCAGGTAAGTCAATTGAGAACCAGTTTTCATTTACAATGATGACCTGGCTAAGAGGCAACATAAAAAGCAGATACAGAACAGCAGGGACACAATACAATAACAATTTCAGATGCAGATAATAACATAAAACCAAGGAAAAACTCAAAACAAGCACAGTGATCTTGTACTATTAACTGAAATAATTTTTTAAAGGATGATAGTGGAATAAAGGTGTTGAGCTTTAAGGTCTGCTGCAAATGATTCCAAGCATCAGCAGCATAAAAATAAAGAGTAGCGACCAAAGAAAGTTTGAACTTTGGGGTATACAAAGGTTAATAAATCTACAAGAGCACAAATTTCAACATGTTTTCTGAATGCTAAGAAGTAACTTTACCCTGTAAGACCTGAGGTAGTAAAAATAATTATAATAATAATAAATAAACAAATAAAAACACAGGCATAAAATTCACATTTTCTGGATAAGAGAATGTTTTTCAAACCATCTAGCAAACAAACAAATTTTTGAAATATATATATATATATATATTTTTTTTTTCATGGTATTTATTTTGTATCACATTTGATACATCAGGCGTCTGTACAACTTTTTTGCTCAAAACAAGTTAATTTTAATGACAAAAAAATAATTTTGCCCTTGACATTTTGACAGCAGAGAACATTTCAGACAGTTTTTCACTTTGTTTTTACCCGTTACCTGTTATCAAATCATATACAACTGGTTTTTAAACAAAGTATTGATCAGGTTGATATTTGATAGGTCTTGTATCAGATAAGTCGTGTATCAAATATGATACATGCGGCTCTATAGGGTTAAATATAGTGGAGTTTTCCCAATTAGAGTTTTGTGAATGAACAAAAAACCAATGAATTTGTCGACATGATTGAAGAGAAGGCCAATTCAATAAAGAATACAGTTGACAGTGATGAGTATTAAATGGCGCACCAGTAACACAACAAAATGCTGCATTGTAAATAACATCCAGTTTGTGAAGGAGAGTTTTTGCAGCTGATGTGTAAACCAAATCCCCATAATCTAAAATTGACAATACTGTTAATATGACCAAATGCTGCTTTAAATGGGCAAATTATATGCTACAAAAATTAAACAAAAAAGTAGGCCCAACTAAGTTCTATACTCTTAATCATTTTAAAGGGGTGGTCCACTACATATATTTTAAACTAGTTGGTGTGTAATGTAGCTGTGTGAACATAAACAACATCTCTGAGTGTAATGTTCTACACAAAGCGAAACATTAGCGTTTACATAGTTAGCTTAGCAAAGCCTACAGCGAACAAAGTTTGGGGACTACAAAAAATACATCCAGGTTAATGATGACATAAACCCTTCAGGTTATACGCATTCACCACACGCAGCAAAGAGGCGTGGCCAGAGGCGCTGTAATGTTATAGCAGAGAAAGCTAAAATGCCGTCCAAATGCTGCTATTTCCACAGAGCTTCTTCTGTTTCTGTATTTGTCAAAGGACACAACACAAAGAGAGAAGCGATTACAGTTTACTTTTAATTATGTCCGAGAGAATTATAAAAAAAGATAAAGCTAGCATTTGAGAAAGGTCATTTACAGTTACACTGACTGACAGTATTAACACAGCAGAGGCAAAGCATTTGCTAGTAGAGGCGTGACGCTGCCATTATGCACTGAAAAAAAAATGCTTTACTTACTTATTTTTTGTGTTGTTTCTAGTCCAAATATGTAAAAATTCTTAAATCAAACAGAATTTTCTAGACAAGGAAAACATAAAATCTTGTTTTAAGAAATATTATGCCAAATTGTTGTGAGTTTTTTTCTTAAAACAAGCAAAATAATCTGCCATTTGGGTAAGAAAAATAATCTCATGTCAAAAGGAAAACTTTTTGCTTACCCCATTGGCAGATTATTTTGCTTGTGTCACGATCACCAGAGATCTACAGCCAGAGATCGCTGGTTAACACACACTCATCTCATTCATTCATTCATTTTCTTGTCGGCTTAGTCTCTTTATTAATCTGGGGTCGCCACAGTGGAATAAACCGCCAACTTATCCAGCATATTTTATGCAGCGGATGCCCTTCCAGCTGCAGCCCATTACTGGGAAACATTTATACACACTCATTCACACTCATACACTATGGACAATTTAGCTTACCCAAATCACCTATACCACATGTCTTTGGACTTGTGAGGCAAACCGGAGCACCCGGAGAAAACCCACGCAACCACGGGGAGAACATGCAAACTCCACACAGAAATGTCAACTGACCCAGCCGGGGCTCGAACCAGCGACCTTCTTGCTGTGAGGCGAACGTGCTACTCACTACGCCACCGTGTCGCCCCACACTCATCTCATGAACTACAAATCTGTTTGTAAACGGACTACAGATCCAGTCATGCAACACACACAAACACCTTCTCCAAATCATCATTGATTGCACACACACCACTGGAGGACTGTCAAGGACTGATTACACACACTACATAAGCAGTACTAACACACACAGTCTTGGCTGAGTATTGTTTACTGTATGTGGCGTTACAACGCGGTTCCTTTGGCTAGTCTTTATGTGTTTTGATCCTAGCCTTGCTTGCTTGTTTGTTTATCCTTGCCTGCTACCAGCCTTGTTGACCTTCTGCCAGTTCTATGACTACAATTCTAAATACCTGTATACATCTGTTTGCTCCCGTTGACCACTGCTTTGCCGAATTACCAATAAATCTGCGATTGGATCCTCACCACCGTTGTCAGTGTCTCTCCTCAGCATTACAGCTTGTTTTAAGGAAAACTGACTTAATGTCGGCATATTGTTTCTGAAAACAAGACATTATGTTTTGCTTGGCTAGAAAATGTTTCTTGATATAAGAATAGATAATTAACATTAATAAATAAATATATAAAATCTCATTAATCTTTTCTTCACTGTATAACTTACACATTCTGATTAAAGAGCAACAAATGCATCTAATTTATTATGATTTCTTTGTTTGATTATATTGAAAAACAGAGGTGTCACTTTAAAATACATCGTAATAACATTAAAATGAAAGCATTCTATTGCTTTCCTAACTTTTTATGCTCATTTAGGACAAATTAGTTGTGTTTGGAAAAAAAAAAAACCACCAAGATCGGCATCTTTAGATGTTATTAATATTATTATATGTATATGTCTGTTCAAACACAAACAAAACCGAGACTTTCGCTCCTCTTCAAAACGCATCTACAGAATCCGTTTAGGAAACAGCATCCATTTATCACTATGGAGCGCGTCAGCTGACAGTCACGCACCGCTATATGACTTGCTTTGAGGATTGCATAGGAGATGCGACGGCCCCAGTATTGAAAATGAAAGGGAATCCCGCATATTTTAATATTTATTTCAAAGTGTTTCATGCCTAAATAAACCAAAAGCACAGAACGGACTTACATCTAAGAGCAAAGGGCGGTCCCTGGTGGTTCGGTGGTGTGGGTTGCGTATAGGGAGGATCGGCTCTTTAATGTTTTTTCCATCCTTCAGAGAAAAACTGAAAATATGGGAGAAATACAGGAAAATACTATTACAGGATGATAGCGGGATAGAACTACGGGAATAGTTCTAAAAATACGGAAGAATCCTGGGAAAAACGGGAGGGTTGACAAGTATGCTCTCCACCACCCCTTTAATATACCTCAATTTACTTTAAATAAATGTTTTATTTTGTTTTAAGGATGTTTAGATTTAAGGTAAACCTTTACACCCTAAATACGGCAGCTTTTTTCCTCTTTTTTTGGAACAAAACCATAACTGCAGACCAGATTTCTGTGTTTCAGAGCTGCAGTCCCGACCAGCAACGACAGCAAGCAAACACCACAAACAGAAAGCTAAACACACTGAATATCAGCAGAAAAACAAGACGTGATGCCACTCAATCGGCTCACCTCAGTGTCAGAAACAATGATTTACAGTATAAAATCTAAAGCAATGAATGGAAACTATAACCAAACTGTACCGATACTGTCAAACGCAAGAAGAATGAGTCGGATCTAAACTGCAGTCCCAATGACTCAGAGGAGCTTACTATCAAGATCCTTCAGCACATCACATAATACCAGAAGATGCAGGAACAGGAAGTTCTGCCGTAAAAGAACAAACTGTCAGAGATGCTGAACATGTACTAGACAGACAGAACAGCGCATACTCGATATGAGGACATGGACTGACTGAACACTGCTTCTCCAGACGAATGTTTCATCTTTAGCTGTTTGCCTGTCGCTGCTCAGCACTTAAAAGTATTCATTAGGACTGTCAAACAATGACAAACTTTAATTGAATTAATTAAGCAGATTATTCAATTGAATTAATCACACTTAGTCACACATACTGTATCAGTTTGGTTGAAAAAGCCCCCAAAGTTTTTTAATTTAATAAAATTACATTGATTGTGGCAGGTTGAATGTTTTAGTAGACACTTACAAGCCTCATTTAAAGTCTGAGGAAGCTTCTCTCACAGATATTATGAGATTAATTTTTTCCCCCATTATTTTCACTGGAAAAAAAATGTTTTTTTGCTTGGATTTTTTTTGTCTTGTTTTTATTCCAAGCATCAACAAATTGTTAAATCAATAATAATTTTCTAGACAAGCAAAACATGTTGTCTTGTTTTAGGGATTAATATGCCAAAATTAAGTGAAACTTTTCTAATATTAAGTGAGTTTTTCCTTAAAGGGGTCATCCAAAGTGTATTTTTAAGGCTTGGTTGTGTTTACTAGATGCAAAGCAATGTGTGCTCATGCTTCGCTCGTTGGAAATCTTGTTATTTTTTTATATATCTTACTTTGATTATATACAGCTACTCAGCTAACATGAAAATGACGGTCATATTTCCTAGTTCTTCTGAAAGGTCCACCTTCAAGAGCCTCTGATTGGTCAGCTAACATAATGTGCTGTGGTTTGTGGATCAGCTCCACATCGCCAGGAAGCATCACGCACATTCAAGCATGCGCTTTTGCGCTGTGTAAACACTGTCAGTCATAGTAGCTGTTAGCCACAGCAGTTCATGCATGAATCTGACAGAAAATGAAGAGCACATAGTTGAACCTCATCCCCGCTCTCTTAAATATGTTTATATTGTATTCAATGTATACTTTATTTCATGTGATTTTTTTATATATATTAAAACAGAAGTTGTGAATGATCTTAATAATATCAACATCTGTAACAATATCTGTAATCATTTATTAACCCCCACTTGTTCCAAATCTGTCTGAACAAAAGGAAACTTTTCAGTTTTATAGTATCATTAATTTTTTCATTCATTTATTCATTCATTTTTTTGGCTTAGTTCCTTATTTATCAGGGTTCACCACAGGGGAATGTACCACCAACTATTCCAGCATATGTTTTACGATATGGATGGCCTTCCAGCAGCAATCCAGTTCTGGGAAACGCCCATACACACACTCAATCACACGCGCACACTCCCATACTCTATAGCCAATTTGTTTTCTCCAATTCACCTATACCACATGTCTTTCGATTGTGGGGAAAAAACGATGCACCCGGAGGGAACCAACATGGGGAAATCATGCAAACGTTCTATCTGACATTTTTGTCAAAATTGATTTATTGACATATTCTTATTAAATGACAAATTATTTACATTATGGGATGTTTTTTTATATGCTGTTTACATTTTAAGACTTTTTATTTAAAAAAACAAACATTATACACATACAGTTTGCTATATGGAATGCAAAAACTTTGAAGCTCAATATCTTAAAATCGATCAGAACGCAGATAGAACCTTATAATTCCAAGGTGACGAAATGTCAACTGGCCCAGCCGGGACTCGAACCAGCGACCTTCTTGCTGTGAGGAGACAGTGCTCATCACTGAGCCACCATGCTGCCTTTTATAGTATTATGTTTATCTTAATCCTACTTTGAATGTCAATTGCTAATAGTTTCCAAAATCTTTAAAATGTCTTTGTTTGAACTCAGCAGAAGAAGAAAAAAGAAAACTCTGAAGGTTTCAGTTTACTTGAGGATAAATTCATAAATGTGAGTAAATTTGAATTTTGGGGTTAGTACCTATCACTTTAAATATCTTAACCAAGCTTAGTGCTCATTAGTTCTTATGTTTGATGATTTAATTAAACCTGTAGGGTCATCGAAGGTCGCATTTTATTCTGAAATATAAAATACATTGATATATTATGGGTGCCACGGTGGCGTAGTGAGTAGCATGCTCGCCTCACAGCAAGAAGGTCATTGGTTTGAGCCTCGGCTGGGTCAGTTGGCATTTCTGTGTGGACTTTGCATGTTCTCCCTGTGGATGTGTGGGTTTCCTCCAGGTGCTCCAGTTTCCAGTCCAAAGACATGTGGTATAGGTGAATTGGGTAGGCTAAATTGTCCATAGTGTATGAGTGTCTATGGATGTTTGCAGCTGGAAGGGCATCCGCTGCATAAAACAAATGCTGGATAAGTTGGCGGTTCATTCCGCTGTGACGACCCCAGATTAATAAAGGGACTAAGCCGAAAAGAAAATGAATGAATGATATAATATGGCAGCAATTTTATGATGCTGCTAGAAATATTGTGCAGTGAACACACAGTTTGTTGCAATGGTCCAAGTCGTGCCTCGTCATTAAATAAACATTGCACAAATAAAACCCCAATCAATATTCAATCGCAAATTAATTCGTGAAAATGTTTTTCATTCCTCAGCATTGCTTATTTTGGTTGGTTAAGGGATGTCCCTACCATTCATGCTTGAATGTTCACCCATATTAGAAACAGATCCTGTCCTTGGGCATTTCATTACTGATGGTTGAACATTTCCACTGAAAAGCTGTCTGATTGAGCTCAGCGAGATGAAAATGAGTGTTCCCCTGCACATCCCAGCGGCTCCAGACCGCTCTGTTTGCCACTTAATGAGCTTTTTTGTGGCCCTTGGGCCGAGCTGGACGCACAAACAAATGCGAGGGTGGAAACTATTCAGAGATTCTTGAACAAAAGCTCACATTACATTCAGCTAACAGATTTATAGATTCCAAAGCAACAAATACTCATTTCAGATTAGTGTGTGACTTCCATTCAAACTCATTTGTAACCCTGTTGTAAAACAAACACTTTGCGCAAATCATCACGATTCAGCTCTGGGTGGACTCTTTTAACATGTTTCACGGGCTTGTTTTAGCCTCAGTGGTTTATCCTCAGGGTGAGCTGCTCTTCCTTATTAATTACGATTTGTGTCTTCTGTATACCGTCGCCCCTATGGCTCTTCAATTAAGCAGCTGTTTTTATGGAGGGCAATAAGGCTTCAGTGCACCATGACGAACAGGAGCTACACATAAGCCAATCATCTAGATTCACATCGCATTATACTTCTTGTGGATGAATGTCACTAATGCACATACCGTATGGCCACATGTGGGGTACTATTCCTGGATATGAGCTGATTCTGTACATGACCTGATGCTGTGTTATTCTGGTTAGTGCTGGTCTGGTGCTAGTCTAATTAGAGGTGGGTCTGGTGTGTTACTAACGAAAAGGTCATTTGTTTGGTTTCCACAAAATTCACGAAACCCTTCAAGTTCTACAAGATTTAAAATGGTGTTCTCAGCATGCAAGGTGCTCAAAACAACAAGTGCCTCTAGTATCACTCATGTGACTCTTCAGACCTTGGGAGTGTGGTTTTTAGCATAAAGCTACTACTTGTTCTTCTCTAGTTGCTCTCAAACCCTAAAACGTACTACTAGCTGGGTCATGGGACCACTGTAACCCCTTTGGTTCTTATAGTCTTGTCATTCATTCATTTTCTTGTCAGCTTAGTCCTTTTATTAATCCGGGGTCACCACAGCGGAATGATCCGCCAAATTATCCAGCATTTGTTTTACGCAGCAGATGCCCTTCCAGCCACAACCCATCTCTTCGATCTAGGTCCATACATTCTCATTCACACACATACACTATGGACAATTTAGCTTACCCAATTTAGCTTACCCAATTCACCTGTACCGCATATCTTTGGACATGTGGGGGAAACCGGAGCACCCGGCGGAAACCCACGCAACCACGGGGAGAACATGCAAACTCCACACAAAAATGCCAACTGACCCAGCCGAGGCTCGAACCAGCGACCTTCTTGCTGTGAGGCAAACGTGCTACTCACTACGCCACCGTGGCGCCCCATCTTATAGTCCTGTTCAGATTGAAATTCAAGATATTTTTTCTAATATGGAAGCAGATACTCTTACATGGATGCTAAAGACTGCAGTCTTTAGCCTCTTGAAAATAGGGTAGCAACGTTTGCTTGCACAACTACTACTAGCTGGTCACAGTTGCATTCACCACCCTAAACCCCACCCCTATTCAGACCATGGCCTCATGTAACCCTTCTCATTCGAATAGCGCAACTGAATGAGATTTAAACTTGTGTTTTTGGCATTGCCTCTAGCATCAGTCTAGGATCAATATACCCCGTGAGGCCAGGGGAAAGAGGTTTATTTGCACAGCTCCTACTAACTGGACTGTGTTCATTTACCCCCATAAACCTCATTCCCATCCAGGTCACAAACCAATGAAACCCCTTTGGTTCTTCTAGCACTGCTTTGAGTGGGAATCAAACCCTTGTTTTTTCCTTACATGGGAAGCAGGCACACTAAACAATTTAACTGAAACCAGAAGTGTGTGTTTTTCTCATTTAGCTCTTACTAGTTGGCTATCACCCTCTTGAACCTCACTCCCATGTCATGGCACCAATGTACCCACTCTGGTTCCAATAGCTCAGTTCATAGCAGGATTCAAAGCTTTGTTTTGGTATGGGTAGCAGATGCACTAGTGTCACTAGTGCACCTCTTGAGAATAGGAAATCGAGATTTGCTTGCACAGCTCATACTAACTGGTTTCGTTTGCATAAACCCCCATCAAACCTCACTCCCATTAAGGTCATGGCCCCCCATGCAACTCCTCTTGATTCTAATAGCCCAGCTCTGATTGGGATTCAAACTAGTGTTTTTGATATAGGAGGTGGCACCAGCACCTAGAATCAGTCTAGCATCAATGTGCCTCTTGAGGCCAGAGGAATAAGGTTTACTTGTACAGATCACACTTATCGGCCCTTTTTTATTAAAACCTCACTCCCATCCTGGTCAAAACACCAATATACCAATCATTGTTTCTGACATTGGAAGCAGGCATGCTAAAAAAGTGCCCACAGAAAAGTGTAATTCATTAAAACATTAAAACAGGTCCTTCAAGCTAGCTATCACCCTCCTGAACTTCACTCCCATCCATGTCATGGCACCAACGTAACCCCTCTTGTTCTAATGC
Organism: Danio albolineatus; assembly: GCA_903798035.1. Lineage (NCBI taxonomy): Eukaryota > Metazoa > Chordata > Actinopteri > Cypriniformes > Danionidae > Danio > Danio albolineatus. Next base: position 1,083,428 of record CAIGQQ010029888.1, on the reverse strand, counting down.
CCCTCCAGCAGGATTCAAGTCCTTGTTTCTGGAATGGGAGGCAGATGCACTTGCATGGTCTTCATCATCTGTTAATATTGTGCCTCTTGAGGATAGGGTAGAGAGATTTGTTTGCACTACTCCTAGTAGCTTGCCTTTATAACAGTCACCCCTTCAACCCTTACTCACATTCAGGACATGGCCCCTATGTAACCACCCGGTTTCTCCTAGCCAGCTCTGTAGTCAGCTCGTATTCAAACTGGTGTTTTTTGCCTTTGGAGATGGTTGCAATAGCATGTGCCTCTAGCATCAGTGTGCCCCTTGAGGCCATGGGAATGAGATTTACTTGCACAGCTCATACTGACTGCCCTCCGTTCATTCAACCCCCTAAACCTCACTTCCATCCAGGTCAGAAAACCAATGAAATTCAAAGCAGAAGGCTATATGAATGCTAAAGACAGAGAGTCTCTACCTCAATTTGCTAGTGTGCCTCTTTAGGCCCGGGGAGTGAGATTGACTTGCAGAGTAACTAACCCAAGTTACACCCACTCCCTTAAACCTCACTTCGATTTAGGTCATGGCAGCAGTGTAACCCCTCTATTTCTTCTAGTCCCACTCTAAGAGAAATTATCCACTGGTGACTCTGTTATGGGAGTAGGATGCACTAATATACAGTAGTCAACATTCTAAGTAAATCAAAAATAGTGTTAAAAATTGTCCTAGGACAAGAATGGGTGTTGTTCAATAGTTTGATTAAAGGTTATGATCCATTTCAAATGTTGACTACTGTATATACTATGTTTCAAAGCAGCTCTACAATCACCAGTAAAAGATTATAGGTTCATAGTGTTTTAAAGTGATCAAACTGTTGTAGATTACGTGTACTATACAAGCCTGAAGTGACATGAGAATCTGTATGTTAGATTTTTGGCCCGGCAGTTTCTTTAGTTAACCTATTTGAGATGCCAGAATATGAAACAACATTTGTTCATCAGAACACTAATTTCTTAACTGTGTTTCTGACAAAGTACTGTCATTAGGGACACAACAATGATGGTTTCCAAACTAATGAGCTATATCCTGAAAACGAAAAGGCATTTCTCATAAAGAAGAAGAGACTGGAGTTTCCATAATTATTTTCTCCTTTTTCTGTCTGAACTGACCTCTCTAACACACTCCCACAGGGCAGGTTTTAAATAATGTTCTCCTGCCAATAAAAGCTATGATCCATTGTTGTACTGACCGTCACTTGTGTCTTATCGAGTGTAATTCATAAAACAAAACTGTGATGCGAGACCAGATGGGAACAACTGTCCATGATGATAAATGACACTGGCTATGGTATCACTCAGACTTATTATTGGCTGGCTGCTTACTGGGCAGACGCTGTTTTCACATTACACCATAATTTTGATATATATAATTATTTATGATATATATTTAGTACATTTGCGTGAAAATATATACTTGATAGATAGCAGAATGAGAAAACGAACCTACTAATAAATCTGGAATATCAGTGTGAAGATATTTTTACTTGAATTAATCAAAGGTTAAATTATCTGAGCTATTCTATCCACAATTAATTTAAATGTTAAATTATTAAATTAGATTCCATTGTTTTGCGTTCCTAAATCTTGGGAGAAACATGACAGGACAACACCAAGAAACTAACTATGCGGGTTTTTAAAATGATGGCCAGTTCCCACTTAACACACCCTGAAGGAAGCAATTAAACAACCCAACATCTTCAATATATTAAGGACCGGTCAAAAGCACAAGCTACAAAAAGCACAAATTGCTTGAATACATCTTCGGATCGTCTCCAAAATTTACTGTTTGAGTTCAATGCCACACTGTACAGTACTCTATACAGTAGCTTAGGTCTAAAGCCTTGATGACACAGCATTTGTCCTTGAGATTGTCCCTTCTTATGATCCCCAGTCCTCTATGGGAGAATCCCAAGAGAATGAGAACAACGCTTGCCAGGGAAGTGAGTGAGCAAGAGCTGTCAAGCATAACAAAGTTCCCTTTTGAGTCCAAAGTGTCCAGTCGACACATCTAGCATAACCCTTACAAGAATCTTCTGAAGCAGAGACGATGCATACTATATACAGAAACCATTATTACAGCAAATACCAAACCAGATCTATCTAAGAGCGTTTATCTGAAAACTATTGCTGGATTTTTCACTATGAGGAAAAAAAGAGGTTTTGAAATGATATCGATTAACACGTTTTGTCATACAACACAAGGTTGAGAGCATGGCAAAGTGCATTGAAATGAAAGCGGACTGTATTTATCCAGTTTCCCCATCTCTGTGCTGTACTGCAGAGCTCTTTTAAGCACTTCATTGTCAGTGGTTTCTCCCTGTGATCTGCTCTTACAGCAGCTGTACTAGAGAGGCACAGCATATTGTCTTGCTGCTGTTTGGTGATGGGGAGGAGGGTGTCGTTCCCATTGCCCCTCCGGGGAAATATAGCAGCTGTCAGTGGGACCGACCTTTGGAAACTCTCCAGGAAGCGACCTGCACCCTTGCACGGACAGAGTAATACCCACCCAACCGCTGACAGCTCACTTTGCCTTTACATACCGTTCCGGGACCAGCTTCCTGCGATGGGTCTGTGACTCCAGCCTCGGTGAGGTGTAAAAGAAAGCTGACCCAAGATCAGTGAGCAATGCAAGTTCAACTAAACTAACCAATAAAGGAGATGCACCAACTGGGATTAACGCTCCCAGCTTGGGACCACTGCAGTATGTCCCAATCAAGCATCTTATAATATCATCAAGATCACTTCAGAGACCACCGTTCTTCCAACTGAATGCAAAAAAACCTGCTAAAAGAAGTGTTACTAGTGTATGAATCACACTGCAGTACTCTAGTATTCAGCGAGGCTACTCTCGAACGGGCTTCCCTCTCTGCTGCACGATTAAGTCATAACAATCTAGTGCTCCGGACAACCTTTCCAGCATCCAGCGCAGCTCAGTCCACCTTCAAATATCCAAATCCCCCCAAATTGTGCAGCCCCCTTTGAGAAAAAAATAAATATTTTGAAAAGCCACTCACCTGACTGCAGTGATCTCCTCGGTGCTAATCCTCAGTGAGTGTCTGGGCCATACACCAGCGAGGCACTTAGGGGTTAATGTTTCAGTGGTGTGCGAACGTCTCCTGCTCGCGCTCTTCCATCAGCCCGAGAAACTGCAGTCATCCCCCCTCTCCACTCGTTACTGCAGCACTACACACACACACTGTATTGCAGGCACACGTACACCCCTCCCCTCCCCTTCTGTGCACTCTCTCCCCCACTTTCTCTCTCCCACAGAGAAACCCCCCCCCCCCCACCCCGCCAAATACACACACCCTTTCCCTGTCTCTCCGTTTTTCCTTCCCCCACCCTTCCCATTCCATCCTCTTCCTAAGCCGCCTGATTGGAGATGCTGCTCACACAGCTCTGCATACATCCCCGCTTTTTTTTTCCCTCATGTCTCCGTCTCTCGTGCTGTGGGGTAATCAGGACGGGTCAATATGAAATACTTCCTCTGCCATCCCCATCAAACTCTGTGACCTCAAAACACCCTGTTGTTTTCACCAAAATTCAGCCTCGGAGACTGTAAAATGCAATATTGCACAGCTTTCTGGACCGAGGAGGGAAATGGAGCGGTTGACTGAATTTTTAAAGAGGGGGGCTGCAGAGGTTCTGCCGCTCACAATATGTTGCAGCAGAAAGAATGAAAGACAACGAGGAAAGCCATTAAGAAATGTTGGGAGAACAGCGGTCTACTGATTTGTATAGTATAACGATCAGGCAGCCAGTCATTATAGGTAAATACACTGATTGTAATTCCACTTATTAAATGACAACTTGCCAAAAAAATAAAGGTGGAGCAGAGTGTCGAGAGACTAGTTGCCTGGGACACTGGTTAGCTTTATAATTATTAGTGTTATCATACAAACATTTTCGAATGCAACAACTGAACAACTTATAGAATAGATTTGGCATGGTAATGTATTTGGTCTTGTTGGACTAGATATGCTACATGCGCTGCTACTGGACTAGCTACTATTAATAGATACATAGACACACTGCTGTGAGCATGGGAGATACGCTGCTGCTGCATGAATAAGCATGACTCCCTTTCAAAGGAACTTTTCCCTGGAGTTCTTCAGTTTACAGTAAACACTGGACCTAACAGACTGCATTGATCCTTCTAGATGATTATTGATCCTTCTAGAATTTCATGACCAAGCTTGATATTTCATACTTTTAATAATTGAAGTTTATTTATAATTTCAAGAGGAACACGTACTTATGATTGCTTGCGGCTGGTCCCACATTATCCAACTTATGATTCATCTATCAGACAATTCCCAAGCCACTATAAATACCCTAACTTCCATATCACATCCATTTTCGTTATGAAGAATATCCCCTTCCACCCCTACTCCTCCTCCTTTCCTAGATGGGTGGCACAGTGGCCAAGTGGTTAGCATTGTTGCCTCACAGCAAGAACGTCAAGGGTTCTAGTCCTTACCAAGTCACCTAACGTTTCCTCCAACTGTCCAAAAACATGCAACTAATTCAAATCGGCTCCATAGACATGCTCCTAGTCAGTAGTGATCTCTTAAGAGCAATCACTATCTGTTCATTAGCTACTATAGCAGGGGAGTTCTCGAGATCTACCTTAGCTCAAACTCCCCTCTCGCCTTGCAAACGGGAGGGAGCCCTGGGCTCGAGGATCTTATGAGCTCAGGGCTCCCTCCCGGCACAGCATGCCAAACAATCATCAGCTAAGTGTAAACTCTTGAAATAAAAGATAATTAATTTACAGTCAACACTATGTGAAATTAGCACTTTTTTCAGCTACAAGACATAGGCTATATTGTTTTAACTGATGTGTATATAATAATTTTTACTATAACTATTATTCTATAGTAGGTAGCTTATTATGTGTTATGGCTGTTTCTCATTTGATCATGTACTAAAGGGATAGTTCACTCAAAAATGAAAATTCTGTCATCATTTACTTACCCTTGTTTCAAATCTTTATGAGTTTCTTTTTTTTGTTAAACACAAAAGAAGATATTTTGAAGAAAGCGGGAAACTTTTAACCATTGACTTTCATAATACTTTTATAATACATTCGTCAGCTGACAAAGTTAAACCTGCCACAGGAGCTGCTCGTACAGTTCTACTCAGCTGTCATCCAATCCATCCTCTGCACTTCAATCACCGTCTGGTTCGGCTCAGCTGCCAAAATCGACTACAGCGAATAGTCCGGACTGCTGAATGAATAACTGGCACTACCCTTCCTACACTTCAAGAACTGTACTCTTCCAGAGTGAGTAAAAGGGCTCGCAAAATCACCCTGGACGCCTCACACCCAGCAAACTCCCTGTTTGAACTGTTACCGTCTGGTCGGCGCTACAGAGCACCGAGCACAAAAACAGCCAGACACAGGAAAAGTTTCTTTCCTCAGGCCATCTACCTCATGAACAGTTAATATTTTTCTACGTGCAATTAAACCTGCAATACTTTCTTATACACACTTGAACACAGCACCTTATAACAATATACAATGCAATACTTTCTCATACGCACTTGTACACAGCACCTTATAACAATAGACATTGAAATACTTACACATTTGTACACAACACCTTATAACCTGTATATTTATAACAAATCTATACATACATTTCAACATCCAGATCTTTTTGGACTGACTGCATCTCTGTTTAATGTCTATGTTTTTTTTTTTTTATATATTTATTTTGTGTTGTCACTTGCCACTTTATGTACACTGGATGCTTCTGTAGCCAAAGCAAATTCCTTGTGTGTGAAGCACACTTGGCAATAAAACTGATTCTGATATCTGACTTTTATACTATGGGAGGGTTAGGGTTAGGTTTTTAGCTTTCCTGAAAATATTTTATTTTGTGTTTAACAGAAGAAAGAAATCCATAAAGGTTTATAATCACTTGTGGGTGAGTAAATTGTAAGCAAATTTTCATCTTTGGGTGAACTATCCTTTTAAGTTGATCTGCTGTGCTACCCGAGATTTGTTTGAGCTGGTAGAACTGGTATAAAATCTTAAACTGTGAAGCCACAATGTTTCAAAACCAAACATGTTCAGCTCATACGGTGTGACCTGAATTTTCAAGCAGAGTCCATGATGAAAATAGTCTACCAGGTCAGTGAGGTCCACAATTGATGGTTAACACATAATAGAGCTTGGACCAGTTACAACCCAACCACGCACTCTTGTTCCCTCAATGCTTCATCACTTGCTTATTCCCTGCATCAGGGGTCACCACAGTGACCCAAACCCACCCACTGTTTTGAAGAAAGCTGGAAACCTGTAACCATTTACTTAGGAAAAGCAAATATTATGGAAGTCAATAGTTACAAGTTTACATCCTTCTTCAAAATATATTGATAGATATACTCATAAAGGTTTGAAACAAGTAAAGGCTGAATAAATGATGACGGAATGTACTTCTTTTTGGTAAAACTATCCATTTAAGACTATAACCACTTGGATTAATCAATGTAGAAGACACAGTTATCAATCAATACCAAATTGCTATTGCATAATACCAAAAAATAATAGGTTTCACTAGAAAGTGACTGTAACCAAAGTCCCGTCTAAAAATAACAGAAGCCATTTTGCCATTTGAGAAGTTCTGATAACCCCTAATGACACAGACACTCAACATGTAATTCAGCATATGCATTATATGTGATATCTTCTTGCGTCTTACAGCATCAAACAGTTTAGTCAACCTCAAATCAATGCAGAAACACTTTTCTGCAGCTAATGGAAGCAGTGAAGTGCTCACAGCCCCCTCATTATTTGGGACTGAAAATAAAACGATAGCCGTGAGGTAAATGTAATCAGAGAACGACATACTGTGGACGATTCCAGCATTTAGCTGGTGTTTATTCAGAGTTGATGTAATGCACACCAGAGTTAATGCACAGCAACGTAACAGTTGCAGCAGCGGGATAGCGTTCATATGGTGTGTTCATGGTTTGATCTCGGTGTTGGTCCACTGTGATTTCAGTCTCTGGTCCCCCGGAGATCGACAGCTGGAGACTCACAAGGCTTTTATTACGTGTCACAAAAAATTACCCATCTCCCTTAAGTGTGGCTGCCTCCTTCAGAGCTGATGAAAATAAAATCAATAATGCCTCAATCACTCTAAGCGGGAGAGAATGGGATGGCCTTTTCTATTCCTCCACCTAGTCCTGAGCGAAAGCCGGATCGTTTGGTTCTTAAACGCCATCAATGTTTGTGACAAACACAAGCTACATGCTCAGGACGAGATTACTCACATTAACATCAGAACTGGATTGTTTTGGAGGGAAAATTTTGGAATGGACAATCAACGCCTTTAGGTAAAAAAGAAAATTGCTGCTTCCTTTCATGAAGTAAAAATACTTACATGTGCTCAAGTATCTAAACATGACCTTACTCAAGTGCCAGAAGATTGACAGACTACATCAGACAATGCAGACATTGGGACTTCATCTCAAGCACTACAACATGTTCTCTTGGACTCAGAAGAAGTGAAGAGATTTGAATGGTGTAAAACAGCCTTTGTTTTGTAGGGAGCAGTGCCAGTAAGTGATCTCCGTCAGATGGTTTTTAGTAGGAGCAACCCCCTCAGTGACCACAGAGTATTGACTGATTCTGGATCTATTACACACACTGGTGACCCCAGCCTGGACCCCGAGTGAGTTTTGTCCTCAGGCGTAGCTCGAAGACTGGATGGAGAGCTTGGCATTTACTTGTTCTGTTTTCTCACAATAAGAACAAACAAGGCTTGGCAGAAAGAGTGTGAAACATTATTCAACATTATTCTTTAGTGATATCATGATTTCCACTTGCTATTAAAATGTGTTTACCTCAATCAAAGTTAGGCAACATTAAATAGAGGAGTAATCAAGGCCTGAAAATGTTTGACTTGAACTACTTTTGACCACATCCAGAGTAGTCCAAGATGCACTTGACGGGCTTGCTATAGTAAAGTTTACTGACTTTAATACTTCACCGCTGTAGGATATAATATCTAGATGGATAACTTTACTGGCTAGTCATAAAAGGGTGGCCCGGAGTGTATTTTTAAGGCTTGGTTGTCTTTATAAGATGAAAAGCAATGTGTGCTCGTGCTTCGTTTGTAAAAAGTCTGGTTATTTTTTAATGTATCTTACTTTGATTACATATAGCTACTCAGCTAACATGAAATAGACTGTAATATTTCCTAGTTCCTCCAAAAGCCCGCCCTCAGGAGGCTCTCATTGATCAGCAAATATAAGGAATAGCGTCACTAGGAATAGCTTCACGCCTCTAATAGCACTTGCTATGCCTCTGCTGTGTAAATACTGTCAATCAGTTTAGCTGTTAGCCGAATCAGTTTGAGCCTGAATCAGACAGAAAATGAACAGGACACAGCTGAACCTCACCCCTGCTCTCTAAAATAAAATGACGTGTCATTGCAGTGAATGCTGCCACATAGAGAACCAAGCAGCCACATAGTGATCCAAGACCCGCGATGAGACGATCCCAAGGTTCCATAATCCTGGACCACGCTGTATCCTGAGCAGCTGTTGATGCATGGTGGAGTAGCAAGCATGAGACTGATTGCTGTGACCCTCCAAGGACAGACGAGCCTCGAGTTCTCCAGCCTCCGGCGCGTAGACTGCACCTCTGCACAAGACATCTGGCCATAGGAGAAATGGTCGTGCCCAACTGAGCCTGGTTTCTCACAAGGTTTTTTTAATTCTTCACTTTCACCAATTGGTGAAGTATTTTTTTTTTTCTCGCCGCTGTCGCCACTGGCTCACATCGTTCGGGACTTGTAGGGCTGCGCTTTGATGGATTTGCTCTTGAGTGATTGGACTCTCTGTAGTGTATGTTAAACCACACTGAACTGAACTGAACTGATCTGAACTGAGCTCCAACACTGAAAACTGGACTGACACTGTTTCAATTTACTATAACCTTCAATGTGAAGCTGCTTTGGCACAATCTACATAGTAAAAGCGCTATCCAAATAAAGGTGAAAAACTGAATAGAGAGACACTGCAATGCTAGTGAAGATTGTGGGTGTTTACAGGTTTTTTTACAGAAAAATATGAATTTGTTAGCGGTAGCAAACAGCATTTCAGCATTTGTTTACATCTTTGCTACAACATGCTGTTAACACCAGACACTATGCATTTGTGACCACCCCTTGTGGTCATTTCTCATTGGGGTTTGGGTGTCTGTTGTGTGAGTGTGTCTGTGTGTTACAATGTCTCAGACGTGGTGGGGTGCTGCAGTCGAATCTGGTCATCGTCTATCTTCTGAATTGAGTCGGTCTTGGACCTGAGTAGAGCTAACAACATGATCATTGAAATAAGTAAATAAATATATTTTTCTACCGCAAATGCGCTTGTCTTCTCCTTGTTTGTGGTGGTTCAGGTCATAACACATGTAGCAGATCAATTTTTAAAAATAAATTACTCACAGGTTGTGGCTTATAATACACAGTTTTTTTATTATGGTTGGAGCAGCTCCTTCTTTGGGGAGTGTTTAGTCAAATCCAGCACTGAGTTGGGAGAGATTCTGGAAGTTCTCCTTTGTCATATGCTAGTTATATATCCTTTTATAATTCTCTGGAACATAATTAAAATTTAATTGTAAGCACTTCTCTCTTTGTCGTGTCCTTTGGAAGCCAAAATACAGAAACAGAAGAAGCTCGGTGGAAATAGCAGTGTTTGGACGGTATTTTAACTTTCTCTGCTAAAACATTACAGCTCCTCTGGCCACCCCTCTTCACTGTGCATGATGAATACATGTAACCTGAAACGTTTGTGATCTCACTAACCTGAATGTACTTTTTTGTAGTCCCCAAACTTTGTTCGCTGGAGGCTTTGCTAAGCTAGCTCTGTAAAAGCCAATGTCTCCCTTTGCAATGAACTTTGAGCGTATAACATTCAGAGATGTTGTTTATGTTCACACATCAACATTATACATCAACTAAAGTTTAAAATATGACATAATGGACCACCCCTTTAGGTTTCGAAGATGAAAAAGGGTGGTTGTGGTTAGACAGAAAATTATTCTAAAGTGCCTCATGACAAAGTGGAAGAAAGATGAAGTTCATAGGAAGCTTGTGAACTCTTGAGGCAGGTGCACAGTGGAATTATATTCACTCACACTCATCGCCAACATTTAACACCTGACTAAATAAAGGATGCTAATGTGAGCGAGCATACCAATTCGCTAAACGCCAGGTGTAAAAGTGACATTTAAAAAGACACACACACAGACATTGGGTTCTTTGTTTTGAGTGATTTTGATGAGGAAGTTAAAGCAAACGCTACTTGGTGGTGCTCAAACAAGCAACCCAGCAGACACAATGTCAAAAGACGTCAACATTAGGTTAGATTTAGATCACTAGCACCTAAGGACAACTTTATTTTGACATCCAGTAACAATGTAAAATGACATTTTAGGTTGTTTTAGAAAGTGACCAAAACCGTCGAGCCAACATCTTAAACCAACGTCATATTGACATCAATTACTGACATATATTTGACAGGTATGGAAGCCAAAATCTAACATCTGATAGACGTCGGTAGGCCCAATCCCAATTCTACCCATTGGCCCTTCCCCTTACCCCCCAGCTAACGGGGAACGTTCCCAGAACATTCACTAACATTCTTTAAAAGTTGTGAAAATGTTAGCACAGAACGTTATCAATGGAACGTTTTTAGATTGTTCTCATAACGTTGTTAACGTTCTTGTAACATTGTTAAAAAACGTTCTTAGAACAAAATTTTTTGAACGTCTTCAGGACGTTATTTGTACTTAATGAACGTTCTCATAATGTTGATGAAAAACGTTCTTATAACAAAGTTTTTGGAACGTCTTCAGGACATTATTTGTACTTGATGAACGTTCTCATCGTAGGTTTTATGAATGTTGTAAAAACGTTATGCTAACCATAAAGAAACATTCTAGCAACATTAAGCAAACTGGACATTTCAACATTATTGGAACGTTACAAATAAACGTTCTTAGAACATTATATTTTGGTGGAAATTTAGGTTTTGAAAACGTTGTAAGGACGTTATGCTAACCATAAAAAACGTTCTAGTAACATTAAGCAAACTGGACATTTCAACATTCTCGGAACGTTACAGATAACGTTACAACCTAAATTTGTTAGCTGGGCCCTACCCCTCGTTTTGCGTGTTCACGTTCACAACATTCTGTCACTCGATAACACTCGAATGCCCTGTCAGAAAAGTCTAGTGGCTGGAAATGACCTTTTCACAGTGTCTGGTATAATGTTGTTTTTATGTGTTTACATAGATCAGGGATGTCCAAACTCGGTCCTGGAAGGCCGGTGTGCTGCAAAGTTTAGTTCCAACCCCAACCGGACACACCTGGACTCGCTAATCAAGCTCTTACTAGGCTTTCTAGAAACATACTTGCAGGTGTGTTGAGGCAAGTTGGCACTAAACCTGCAGGACACCGGTTTCCAAGTTTGGACACCCTGATATAGATAAATATGGCCACGGAGTAAATGCACAATACAGTTACAATCTTATTACCACATTATATCGTTGACATGACATGATATCATTGTCTTCAGTCATTTCCTGAAGATGAATATAACTGGAATAACTACAAGGGTCGCCATCGTCGATCTCATATGAAGAAAGAGGTCGTGATGACATATGATGACGTACTGTATGCAGGTGCTTTAGTGCTGTCTCATTTCTCAGGGGTACATTTTGAAGCCCTTCCCCTTCACACTCTGTTTCAAGGGCTAGGGGGAAGGGGAGAGGTACAAAAATAGAATTAGGATCAGGCCTTAATGTCCACACAATGTCAAGTTCTAACATCATTGTATGTTGATATGTTGTTGTTTTAACCAAACTGTGACATCTGTCCAACGTTGGACATTGATGTTGGCCTGACGATGGGTTCTGATGTCAACCCAATTTTCATTTGCAAGCAAAATGCAACATCCCATGATGTTGGGGCACAGTGTCAATCTGACGTCATGTTGATGTCCTGTGCCTGCTGGGAAGTGTATCAATCACCATACTAATCACCATCTAACCAAAGGGAGTGATATTGGCTGTTCACTCTGCTCATTGCCAGTAAAAATGTATTGACCTGAATAATGTCTCAAAACACACTGACAATAAGCAAATGCAAAAATTGCCCTGGTGTGCAATAGCTTTTAGCATAACATCAGCAGCCATTTTGAGACCAAAAACAAAAACAAGTTATGGCATAAAAATTGTCAAACATGAAAGCTGTAAAAGCATTGATATCATACTATGTGTTGAGTAGAAAGTAAAATCGCCACCTACAGGCCTGGAGTACACAATACAGCCATTTTTTTTTGTGGATCCGTGTAAACAGAGAGCATTTTGACACATTTCTTGTGTGTATTTGAGGCCTCTTTTAAAAAGAAACTAAAAACATAAATGTTTTATTAACATTATTGTGTAAACTACACTAAAGTCCAAGTATTCAAAGCTCGTAATTAGGCTATCAACGGCAAAATGAGTGATCAAACATGGTAGGACGGCTGAATGTTCACCCTCACCCAGTCTACTGCCTGAGAGCCTGCTTTAAATGATTCACAGTGATCCCCTCCATATTTAAGCAGATCCAGTTGCTGGAAGAGTTGAAATTTAAATGACGGAACATTTCCAAAAGCACAATTTTCTGCTCTAGACGGTTTTGTTCATACCAGGAGGCAATTAAATACATTTCATGAGAGGCATAGTTACAGATCTCTAATCTAATAAATTTTAATAACGACAGAGCATTTGTAGTTTAAGACGGCCATATAGCCAGAGGCCTGTGTGACTCATAATCTACTAAAACTTCCGTGGAGATTCAAAAATGATTACATAAGGATTCTGTTATATCAGTAGTAGGATTCCAAAACCCAATGGTAGTAACCTAAAAACAATGCTCCATCATTTTGCTTTGTAAAACGCTTCCGTAAGTGTTTCCCCAGTCGCGCTTGTCTGTGTCTAGCCTCTTTAGTGTGGTGTAGTGTTTCAGCTATGAGGCTGGTGTGAGTGCTGAGGGAATTCCTCCAGATCCTGCATCCTGCAAACAGCTTGTAACGGGAGCGGGGAGGGGTGGCTCTGGCACGGGCCGGACGTTCTTGGCTGCTACAAACCAGGACCTCTCACTGGGCTTGTCTTGTTTATCATAAACAGACTGTAATATAATGCTAACGGACATGCATTTTAATGGTGATGACTGTAATTTCACTGCTAATATACCCTTCCATCACAGTCAAGAATATAAAAATGTAAACACTGTGATGCCTCCGAATATATAGCTTGTTTTAGTCAACCTAACCAAATTTCATTAAATATAATTACATATAAAATAATAATTAATAATTACATATTTCTAAATAACTTTCACAACACATACAACACAACAAGTAAGTGAATGTATGTACTCATTTTCATTAATACTCATAGGAAACATGCCATATATAATCCCTTTAGAACAGGGGTCAACAATCTCGGTCCTGGAGGTCCGGTGTCCTGCAGGGTTTAGCTCCAGCTTGTCTCAAAACACCTGCCTGGATGTTTCAAGTATACCTAGTGACAACTTGATTAGCTTGTTCAGGTGTGTTTGATTCGAGTTGGAGCTAAAATCTGCAGGACACCGGCCCTCCAGGAACAAGTTTGGTGACCCCTGCTTTAGAATCACTTCTAATCTAAAGGATGAAGTCTAGAGCATTGGTATAGAACAGGGGTCACCAAACATATTCCTGGAGACCGACATTGGTGTTCCCTGGTATAGAAAATGCAGTAGTCAGTGCACAGGTTAAATGTAAATTGATTTGTTATTACTAAAGGAATGCATTTTAATTAGAACCTGAATCTTGATGGTAGCTCAGGATTACAGAATTAGTTTTAAGCTAACAAAAGCAAACCAGTGCAATCAGGGTTTTAGGTAACATGATCAGCTTTCTCTGCTAACGCCAACTTTGTTCATCAATTAAGTTCACATGTATATGAAGGCGTGACATCAGTAGCAAACAGCCAATCACATACCACAAAAAATGAAGACACAACTTCTTAGACAACACAATTCACAGGTAAAATGTAAATAATTTATGCTGAAATAATAATGAAAAAAATACAACAAGATGAAAAGAGCCATCCATGAAAGAGGAACACAGCTAAAAGAAAGCACCTTGCTTTATTAGTGAAAGTGAAGTTGTGATGTTTGTAGAGAACATAATTTGTTTAGTTATACAAAGACTCAAAAATATAAGCTCATATGTGTTTTTTATATCCTTATCTTAGCAGTTTTTTTTTAAATAAAGCTTTATATGCCAAAGCTTCAACCAAAAAATATCTGTAAATGTATATACAATAAAATAGTCAAAAAATAAAAATAAATCAGGAGTTTTACAGCATTTCTCCCTACTAGTGAAATAGCGACTCGTGTGCTGTACCTTCTTTAGTGTCAGTGAAAGACTGTCCAGCAAACTCACAAGCAGTGAATTGTGCACAATTATCTGCTTTTTAAATAGTAGAAGCGTTTGATTTACTCACACTCGCCTCCTTCACCATAGTAATCTATACCGCAACATAGCACATATGAGATACAGCAAATGACAGTGCACCCTCCCTAGTTTTGAACACACTCTGAGGTGTGCATGCTTCATTTTGATGAGATTAACTTGAGAAAAAAACACATTCACATGACACATTTGAATGGGGAAAAATGAGAACATCAGGGGGAAACTCCCAGGTCCTTCTCACCTTCCTTTTCAGCACTAATTGTTTAACTATATTACTTAAAAGATTGACCTCAACCTGAAAACTACTGACCTAAGCACGGCCACGTGCAGCAGTGTTAACTCATGAGAGAGAGAGCCATTCTCAGCTTTGATTGGCTGAGAAGATGTAACATAAGATCAGGTAGAAACGTGCCTAACTACACATTCTCCCCACAGACAGTAGAGAAAAGATGCAGCTAGATCATTAATGTAGAAAATTATTATACGAATACGATAATTATTGCACATCTGGCAACACTGACAACAATTCAAAATACAATATACACTGTAAAAAAAAAGCTGGGTTCCACACAAATCCTTTATGTTGTCCCAACACAAATTGATTAAGTTAACTTAATATTTTTATTTTGCAAATTGAAGTCGATTCAATATAAAACAAATAATTTGTTCCAAAAAAACTTAAGAATTGTGTTGTTTCAATTTGTTTTAAAGAAGCAATTAGTTTGAACATGCAGCAAACATAATTTTCTGAGCGTAGTTAGAAACTCTGTTCCAAAACTACAAGCAACCTTCTTGAACAGATTAGGAGATCAACCAAATCAATACAACAGATCCCATTGTAACTTGTTATCTGTCAATTTTACATTTATGTCTTAAAAAGAACACCAAAGAGCAGCAAAAAGTTTCTGAACTCAGAAACTTGAGCTGGCATCCAGAGGACCTCAGGGAGACCTCAAATGACCAGCACTGGTGGTATTGACTTGTAGAAATTGATGCCGATAACCCGAAGGCAGAGAACAAGCCTCTGAGTGTAAGTGGAGAGTAATCAATAGCTTTTATGATGGCGACTGAGACAGCTCTCTTATAAAGCCTATAATAATCGGCTTGAACACTGAACATTGGCGTCATTGGAAGCACACTAGGCACAATGACATCACACCTTAGGGATCTGCACAAGAGTCACGCCATTGTTTTAAAACCCTGTTGTTAATTCACACATCATTATGAGTGATCACATGCACTGTGTACACTCATATCCATTTAGAATCAATAGTGTTAAACAGGTCAATGGAAATGAGAGGATTTAGTTTTTCCTGCCTTGATCGCACATCTTACACACACACATACACACAAACATTCTGCATAAACTATCTTGCGGACATTATTAGTCTTTTCTTAGCCCCTCTCGTGGAGTTTCTAGGCAACTATCAATTAGGGAAATGGCTCGGACCAATTGGGGGTGGGCTTTCGAATGACTACGTTTTGAAACACATAAAGGATATCCCATAAATCACAGTCCTCCCCTGCAGCTCCTGAATTATCACACTCGAGCACACCCATCATGGCGCCGTCTGGCTGAACAAATCTCCATCGCAAAACTGCGTTGTTTTATCAAGACAAGCGTTAGATTTAATCTATAGTACAGTGCTGAAATGAAGTTAGGAAACTGGGGGTTTTTGCTCTGAACAAACTTAATGCAAGCTATTCCTTAGTACGCGTTTACTATCAGAACACTGCAACAAATGCTTTTTTTACTTAGATTTGTTTGTCCCGTTTCTAGTCCAAATATCTAAAATTTCTGAAAGGGGTGGTCCAGAGTGTATTTTTAAATTGCATTTATGCATTTATTCATTGCATTTATGGGGTGCAAAGCAATGTGTGTTCATGCTACATTTGTGAAAAAGCATGTTATTTGTTCATATATCTTACTTCCATTATATAGAGCTACTCAGCTAACATGAAAACAACTGTCATATTTACTAGTTCCCCCAAAAGCCCGCCCTCAAGAGGCGGTTGGCTAACAAGTGCTGAGATTCACGAATTGGCTCCATGTCATCAGGAAGCGTCCTGCTAGGACATTACGTAACGGTGAAGTGTGACACTAACAACAGGGGTGAGAATCCAAGTGCGCAAGCAACAGTCAACACAGGAGCAAACAGATGTATACAAGCAATCCAGAATTGCGGTCAAAGTAACAGGCCAGTGGTGAGAAGGCAGGCAGCAAACATGGATAAACAATAAAACAAGACAAGGCAGAGGAAACGCGTCGTAATGTTTCATTACAGATTCACAAGACTCAGCTGTTTTTATAGTCCATGTAATCAGTTCGTAACGATCCTCCGGGTGTGTGAATGTAATCAGTCAGGATCAGGAGCCGGCAGTGTGTGTCTGGTGCATGACTGGGTACTGTAGTCCGCAAATGGCGAATTTCTAGTCTTTTAGAGATCTGCAGCCGTTAGATCGCTGGTGATCATAATGCCACCGACATACATGGCGATCTACTCGGCAAACTGGTAACAGCAGAAAAACCATCCACAAGAAACAGAAGCTGTCGGCGGTGTCATACTGCCATCCAAGCGTTCGTTTAAAACATGGGTCACCAATCTCGGTCCAAGAAGGCCGGTGTCCCTGCAGGGTTTAGCTCCAACTTGCCTCAACACACCTACCTGCATGTTTCAAGTATACCCAGTAAGACCTTGATTAGCTTGTTCAGGTGTGTTTGATTAGCGTTGGAGCTAAAATCAGCAGGACACCAGCCCTCCAGGAACAAGTTTGGTGACCCCTGGTGTAAAATATGAATTGCAGAAATACACAGCTCTGGCTACATAATTCACTCTCTCAAGAAATGTATAAGGGGGTACATATTCACAATGAGCCTCTGTTGGATGAAGATGTTAGAGGTTTAGTGAAGGCGAAGGGCAAATGGTGTATATAGAATTGTGTGACAAGAGCAGGGTTAAGGGAAAAAGGACAAGGCATTCAAGGGTTGCTGAAGTGCAGCTGCTCTGCTCAATGTGTCTGGGATAGTCCCAATCCCCATAATAACCATGACCGCTATCTCCAGATGCGGAAAAACTCAGAGATAAACTGGCTTAATCTCTCTCTCTCCGCAAGATTTCCCTCTCTCCATTCACACACATGCACACATCTCATTCGCCTCTCAACAGCCTTTCTCAGACTCCTGCTATTTCTTGAAATTAGTGCTAATGTGAGAGAACATTAAAAGATTTGTTCGTCCATGACTAGCTCATCCCTAGAGAAACTAGACAAATCTTTCTTTTCACTACTTCATTTTTATTTCCTCAGTCTTTCAGTATGGTCCAAAACAACTGTGCTCACATACACACACACACACACACAAACACACACACACACACACTCACACACACACACACACACACACACATATGAAAATGGCATTATTTCGACACAGCCGAATCCATAACCGAATTACACCTACGCTGTCTTGTTAGCTCTTCCTGTAGGGCACACAGACAGACAGAAGTTACCAGGAAGCATTATTTGGTGTTGACCTTCTTGGAGAAATTCACAAGACGACTTTTGCAAATAAAAACACATAGACCCAAACAGAAACGCTCCGAGGCAAAAGCTCGCAGCCCCTTGATAATATTACGGTTGTTAGCCTTCCCAAACCATGAAGAAACAAACCTAATGTGGCAGATCTGAGACAATCACTTTAAGGAGAATTGCCTCTCCTCTTGAAGGAGGTAATTGGATCTTTCTCCTACTTGTTTGTTTCCCAAGAGGACAAAATGGCAAACAGGAAGACAAAAGCAGCCCCCGATGCTTGTGAATCTCTGGTTAATTGTTTTATTCGTGTCCAGGCTGAAAGCACTAAGCGCTTCTGTCCACTCTGATGATTTGATTCCAGGAATGAGGACACATAAAAGACCAGAGAATAGAGGGCAAAATGACACGCCGCTTCCTTCATGCTGTAAAGTGCAGAATCGCCCTTAAGAGTCAAAGCACTCTTAAAGGAACACTTCATTTTATTGTAAATAAGCTCATCTCACAAGTCACCTAGAGTTAAATAGTAAAGTTTTAGCATTTTTTAATCCATTCAGTCAATCTCTGGGTCTGGCGGGAGCATTTTTAGCTTAGCTTAGCATAAATGATTGAATTGGATTAGACAATTAGCCTCTCGCTCAAAACAATTCTGGCATAATAATCAAATAACTTTGCTGCAGTACCATGGCTGCAACAGGAGCAATGATGTTACACAGCATTGTTAGCTAATTATCTAGCTTGGGACTATTTTCAAACGCAAAGTAATATCACTGTGCTTGCTGCAGTCATGGTACAGAAGCAAAGCTATTTGGTTATGACACCAGAATGTATGACATACCTGTCAACCCTCCCGTTTTTCCCGGGATTCTCCCGTATTTTACAGTTCTATCCCGCTATTATCCCATAAATGTATTTTCCCGTATTTCTCCCGTATTTTCAGTCGTTCTCCGACGGGTGTCAATAATAATAAAGAGACGATTCTCCCTATACGCAACCCATACCGCCGAACCACCAGGGGCCGCCCTTGCTCTTAAATCTGTTGGAATCTGTTTGTGCTTTTGGTTTATTTAGGCATGAAACACTCTGACATAAATATAAAAACGGCAGGATTCCCTTTCCTTTTCATTACAGGTGCCGTCGCTCCTCCTACACAGTTCTCAAAACAGCCATAAAGCAGTGCGTGACTGTCAGCTGACGCGTCCGTAATGATAAACAGACGCTGTTTCCCAAACGGATTCTGTACACTCGATTAGAGGCAGAGTGAAAATGGATACTGGGTTTTGTGTTTGTGTTTGAACAGATATATACACATAATTAATAATAATAATAATAATAATATTAATTCATTCATTTTCTTTTCGGCTTAGTCCCTTTATTAATCCGGGGTCGCCACAGCAGAATGAACCGCCAACTTATCCAGCATTTGTTTCACGCAGCGGATGCCCTTCCAGCCACAACCCATCTCTGGGAAACACATCCATACATTCTCATTCACACACATACACTACGGACAATTTAGCTTACCCAATTCACCTTTACCGCATGTCTTTGGACTGTGGGGGAAACCGGAGCACCCGGACGAAACCCACGCAACCACGGGGAGAACATGCAAACTCCACACAGAAATGCCAACTGGCCCAGCCGGGGATCGAACCAGCGACCTTCTTGCTGTGAGGCGAACGTGCTAACCACTCGGCCACCGTGGCGCCCAATAATAATAATATCTAAATCATAATTAATAATAATAATGTCGATCTTGATGAGTTTTTTTTCAAACAAAAATATTTTTTTCTTAAATGAGCATAAAAATTTAGGTAAGCAATCGAATGCTTTCATTATAACTATATATGTAAACTTTTTTTATTTATAACAGTGACGCCTCTGTTATTTAATGTAATCAAACAAAAAATCTAAATAAATGAGATTCACTGCTCTTTATTCATAATGTGTAAGTTATACAGTGAGGAAAAGATGAATGAGATTTGATAACTTGATCCTATTTCTTTATAACAGCTAATTTTAATAAGCTAAACTGTTTGCTAACGTATACTATTAAATTTTCTTTTGTAAATAATAATCTAAAAAATGATTACTGACTGTTTAACTGTTTATTTACTTTGAAACGGCTCCAGAAGGACATATTTAATGCGTTTTTTTTTTTTTATCTGTTTTTTTGGGGGGATCCCTTATTTTCACATCCCAATGTTGACAGGTATGATGTATGAGAGTGTAGTTTCTAGCAAAGTAAAATAGCAACTTTTCAATTTCCAATGCTCTCCATTACACGATGTATTTACAGAAGAATCAAGCTTTCAGTAGGAAAACTACTGAAACTTGCACAAGTTGCTAATGGTCTAATTCGATTGACTTTCTGACCAATTATGACATGTCATCTTTAATAATGTGCATGATGTCATAGTTAAGGCAGAATTAGAACAAAAACACTACAATCTGTCTTTTGACTCCACGTTTGAAAGCTGTTTATAGAAGAGCTTATCTAACCTTCACAAAAATTAACCATGGGTTTACGATAATAACCACAGTTAAACCACAAAATAAACTATATTTTACTATGGTTTTGTAGTAAAACCATTGTAACTGCAAGATAAACCATTGTTTTATTACAGCAACTGTACACTGTTAAACCCAGCAGTCAACTTTATCAAATGAAATGAGTGTAGCTAATTCAAGATTTTCTAAGAAGTTAATTCTACTCGTTTGAAAAAAGTTTTGAACTCAATGTTGAAGGTAAAGAGTTAATACTTCATTATTTCAACATTGTTCACAGTACACATAAAAAAATCGTTTTTTAACTCAAACAGTTTGTAGCAATCAGATTCCTCAAACGGTTTGAGTTGCCTTATTGGATTTTACAATACTCAGTTGGTGTAAGTACTCTTTATTTATTGGGTTTTACTGTGCTCAAATTGCTCCATTTACTCAAATGGATTAAGTTCACAGTACTCATTAGGATTAGTTTTTGAACTTAATTGGTTTGTTGCAATCGGTTTCCTCAAATTGTCAGTGTTCTGCCACTCCTGTCTTGATAATTCTTGTTTTGGTGGCAGAATCCGGACACTAGCTCTGTCTAGTTCTGTGTGTTGTCATTGTGTCTCTGTATGAGTGCCAATTGTGGGCACGCTTGGACTGTGCACGCTCTCGCTTGATACGGGCGCGTGGGGTCTGGGCGTGTTCGCGATTGCGCGCTCTCGTCCTGGTGTTTGTGTTTGTATGTCTGCAGGGTGTTGTTTCATTCCCATCGTCTAAGTCGAGTTGGTTTCGGTTGGCGCTGGGATGAAACATGCACGCTGCGTATGTGAGCGCACGGTAGGATGTTTTCATTTTATCGTGTGCTTGTTTCTTGCGTTCAGTCCTCTGTTGTTGTGTTTAGCACGTGGTGTATGTTTACATACATCGCGTGCTTTCATGTCATCTTGCGAACACGCAGTTAATGAGTTCTCTTATTGGCTGCGTGTTCTAGTCTTTATGTGAGCACATGTCATGTGCTCTCCCGTCTATTGTCATGCCCCACCCTCCTTGTTAACCCATTATTAGTCTATCATGTTCACCTGTTTGTTTGTTAATTAGTTCTGCTTATATTATGCTGTCCTGTGCCAGTTCGTCGTTGTTTCACAATCGTTTCTAGTCTGGTCCTGATCCCAGTGCAGATCCCTACCAGCCTGCCCAGTCAAGTTTGTTTAATTGTTTGTTTATTTGTTTTGTTAATGTTTCCCCCCTTGGGTTGTTTGTTTTGCCTTTTACTTTTATTTTTATTATATATAAATTCTCAGTTTTCTACACATGAGTCCTCGCACCTTTCCCTACACAAATAGTTTGAGTTAGCTTAACTTAATGGGTTTTACACTGTAGCAACTAAGTAACCATGTTTTTAGTGCAGACTTTGGTTTTAAACCATGGTAACTACAATTATTGTTCCTACAGTTGTACTATAATATTATTAAAGTATTACTGAAGTAAAATCGTGGTATCAAAACCATGGTTTTAAAACCACAGTAACTATTGTTACTACAATTTTGGTAGCTACAATTTTACTATGGTAAAACCATGGTTAATTTTTTTAAAAATGGAATAACCACTACACTTGAGCACTTTTAGAAAGGCTACATTTTACTAATACTATGAGTAGTGTTTACAACAGATACCTTTACTCTACTTGCACTACATTTTTGGTAAATGATTGTAGCAGATGTTGCACATTAAGTGTTTGTGAACGCCCATTGTTAACTACACATCGTTAAGGTCTGTATAAAAGGCCATCCAAGAGGGGGGAAAGTGCGTCATCATTCAGCTGACTCTCTGTAGTGGGTGTGTCGCTGCCGTGCGTCTGGTATGTAGTGGCTGGCTAAGCCCTTTCGCTTTCACTCTTTAAAGTGTTTTCTTTGGGTTAACTTGGTTGTATGCTTTTGGAAGGCTGGTGTCTGTTCGGCTCCTATTCGTACTGTAGAGTGGTGGTTTTGAGCCATCGCGAGCCCTTTACGGAATCACGCTTCATAAGGCTGAACTTTTCCTCGTGGTGTTGTTGACATTTCTGCGCGCTCCCGTGACTGCTGTCTCCCCGGCCGGTAAGTAGAGTGTTGCCGCTTGCACGTTTTGTGTATATTAACTGATTACGAATACATTTTAATTGTGTATATTTTTAATTAGTTATTAGTATGGACGCCTTGCTCTGCCAGAGGAATGACTGACCGTTTGTGTGGTGGTATGTGAAACCCCTGTAGTCCGCTACATTTTGGAAAGGTATGGAGGTTGATTGTGCTCTGTTTTTATTATAGATTGAATTATGACGTGAGCGTCTTCTCCTGCTTGGCACGTGCTGGATGCTGCTGTTTTGTTTTGCTTCTCTGTTTTGTTTTGATGTTGTTTTCCTGTTTTGTTTCTGTTTAGTTTTTGCTTGCTTTGCATATTATTTGTTTCTTTGTTAATTTGTTATTCTATGTGAACTGTTAAATTTTGGTTGTCTTGAGGGCTGCTCTGCTTCAAATATTACATCTTGTGATGCCTTTTTGTCCTGCTCTACTGTGGCCTTGTGCATCAACCTTTTATGAACATTGGTTGTGATATTTAGTTGGGGCCAGTTTTCTCCATGCGCACTGGTAGTGGCTCCCTCAGGTAGTTTAATTTTTACTTTCTGTGAGCCCAATTATTAAGTACTGTGTGTGGATTTTGTACTTGCCAATTAAATTGTGTTCTCCTTTTCCCTAGGAGCTGGGGGCATCTAATACGGGCAGTCGGGCCGTTGTGTGGTGGGGATCTGTCCTCTGTGATTAGTCTTTTGCTCACTGGTGTGCAGTGAAGTCCACGGTGTGGTAATTTTGAATCTCTAACGGTGTGCACGTGTGAATCCTTGGGTCCTTTTAGTGCCCAGTGCCTAATCTGCCCGACTGGTAGGCCCCAGCTCCTCTGGATGGATGAAGAGTCATTCACTTTTCTTGTCACCACTGTTGGCCAGTTTAAAGAGTATATGTTTGTCTTTTAAGGTTTGTGATATAAAGACAATTGACTTGTAATAAAAGAAGACATATTTTTCTATATCCACGTCTCATTGTTTGTCTCTTTGCCAGAGGTACGAACCTGTATTTTATGTCCCAGGTAATGTACTGGGTGGCGTAGTCGAGCTTTAATTGTATTAGTTTAAGTGCCAGTTATTGTGTTGGTCTGTTTACCTACGCAACAAAAAGCCTTAGTCCCCCCTCCGCGCCACATAATGAAACTTCTATTCATTAATTCATTCATTTTCCTTCAGCTTAGTCTCTTTATTACCACCAACTTATCTAGCATGTGTTTTACGCAGTGGATGCCCTTCCAGTCTCAACCCAACACTGGGAAACACCCATATACACTCTTTAACACACATACACTATGGCCAACTTAGCTTACCCAATTCACCTGTACCACATGTCTTTGGACTGTGGGGGAAACTGGAGGAAACCCACACAAACATGGGGAGAACATGCAAACTCAACACAGAAATGCCAACTGACCCAGCTGGGGCTCAAACCAGTGACCTTCTTGCTGAGAGGCAATCATGCTACTCACTGCACCACCATGATGCCTTTTAATGAAACTTTTAATTGAGTATTATTTTTCAGTGCTTTTTCCACCCCTGGCAAATAACAAAAAAAAATAATAATAATGATATTAATATATATATATATAAAATATATATATATATATATATATAATAAATAAATAATTAATAATAATAATAATAATAATAATTGATATGGGCGCCACGGTGGCCGAGTGGTTAGCACGTTCGCCTCACAGCAAGAAGGTCGCTGGTTCGATCCCCGGCTGGGCCAGTTGGCATTTCTGTGTGGAGTTTGCATGTTCTCCCCGTGGTTGCGTGGGTTTCCTCCGGGTGCTCCGGTTTCCCCCACAGTCCAAAGACATGCGGTACAGGTGAATTGGGTAAGCTAAATTGTCCGTAGTGTATGTGTGTGAATGACAATGTATGGATGTGTTTCCCAGAGATGGGTTGTGGCTGGAAGGGCATCCGCTGCGTAAAACAAATGTGGCGACCCCAGATTAATAAAGGGACTAAGCCGAAAAGAAAATGAATGAATGAATAATTGATATGTAAAAGAAAAAAAAATCTGAAGGCCTAGAACTGAAACCACATATTTGACCATCTTGTCTTCAAACATGTCTATAGATGACCTCTATGTGCTGTCCTTTTCAGATCACAAAGCAATCCTCAAATGCGCCAGCACAGACTCATGGCCAATAGAGCAGGACAGAGATGTATCAGGAAATACAATGCATTCCCTCAAAGCATGTCCATGCAATGAAAACCAAGGCTCTGCATCATGACTGAATTACTCCTGTTCGATTTACTGTAAGCCAGGTCTCAGTTCAGCCTCAACCAATGCACACGAACCATGAGACCCCCACGCAAACCCTCCCCCCTCCTTCTGCAAGAGCTTTCCACACATTGTTGAGAAAAGCCCCGTGGAAGGAGATTGGGAGTTAGGCTTTCATTTACTCCCGAGCAGTGCCAACGCCAAAGCAGCCCTCTGGAGAGACACACACAATCACAGAGAGCAGGTGTGACCAGCTCTACATAATACCTCTGCTGTGTAATGGTAGAGATCTAAAGTAAAAATAAATAAATAAAAAGAAGAATGCGAGAAATACCCAGCTGGAAATGCCGCAGGGTTCCTTATAGCTTGACTTTGAGGTTTTACAGCGATCACAAAATGCAGCACTCTTTGAAAATAGGAGCTTACTTCATATTCAATCCTATTAGGAGGACACCGTGCTATTAAAATACTAAACCCTAATTTCTCTAGCAATTCCGGTAAATAGAGCCGCGATGGTTTGTGTTATTCATTTCAAATGGTGGAATGGGACTCTCTTCTTCATTGAGTAAATGCGGCACAAGATGGCAGAGTTTTGTGTGCTGTGGCAGATTGCTGACAGTTGGGTGTCTGTCACAGTGAGCGTTGAGGTTATGTAATGACTTTGGCTTTTGTCTCGAAACTGCTGATACTGCATGTGGAGCTGCACTTGGTCGAAAAGAGCTGCCTTTTTACATTCCATACGTTCAAAGAGGAGCAGAGAGCAGTTGGCAGATATCTAAGAGCTACAGCGTGGACTCGTTGTCTTTCTACTGGCCTATTTTTATTTTCTGTCTAACGCCTCACAGTAACACGCAGCCTTGTATAATACCACAGAAAAATTAATCCTAGGGTTTTGTTTAGTTTTGCTTCGTTTCAAATATAGAATGCTAGTCAGAAAGCATTAGATAGTCTTTTGTGGAGGAAACTTTGTAGAAGTTGCGTTCGAACTTGGAGGTAACCATAGCAACAGTATGTGCTTCAGGACTGTGATTGGCAGACTAGCCTTACCATTAACTTATCGACCTGGCACCACGGTGGCGTAGTGAGTAGCACGTTCGCCTCACAGTAAGAAGGTCGCTGGTTCGAGCCCCGGCTGGGTCAGTTGGCATTTCTGTTTGGAGTTTGCATGTTCTCCCTGTGGTTGCGTGGGTTTCCTCCGGGTGCTCCGGTTTCCCCCACAAGTCCAAAGACATGTGGTATAGGTGAATTGGGTAGGCTAAATTGTCCGTAGTGTTTGAGTGTGAATGTGTGTATGGATGTTTCCCAGAGATGGGTTGTGGCTGGAAGGGCAACCGCTGCGTAAAAAAATATGCTGGATAAGTTGGCGGTTGATTCCGATGTGGCGACCCCGGATTAATAAAGGGACTAAGCCGAAAAGAAAATGAATGAATAACTTATCGTCCTGACCAGCCTCATTTAGTCATGCAGTTCATAATTTACCTGTATCAGACTGGCGAAATTAAGTGCAGATCATTGTACCAAACTTAGGGTACGTTCACACTGCGAGGCTTAGTGCTCAAATCTGATTTTTTTTCTCAGATCTGATATTTTTGCATAGCTCTTCACACTGCTGTTATGAATGTGGCCAATATCAGATTTGTAATGTGAACAGATCATGGTCCTAAACTGACCCGTGTGCGCTAAAGTGCAGTTACGGACAGCACAGAATGTCTAATTATGCACACAGTGTGTATACTGAAGTAAGCACGTTGTCATGCTTAATGTAATTATTGCCCCTTTCACAGACAACCGTGGTGTATTTCAAAAGGGTTGTAAAAAACTGTAAAGGGTTGTTCTGCTACTGCTAATGTGTATTTGAAAACTAAAATAAGTCTCTTGTGATCGAAAACACTGATCATTTGTGATTTATGACAACCACGGTGCGCATCATTCTGACCACCAGTGTAGTGAACTCATCAAGGGTTAATGAGCAGCCGCAGACTAAACTGTAAAGGCGGAGTTGATTTATCTCTGTTTGCAGAGTTATTTCCTTCTACGCCGTTATAAACACCAGACATGTGCAGAAAGGGGGTTTGGGTGCTTGAGCACCTACACTTTATTCTCGCAGAGAGAAAGTTTGTCCTTAAAAGAAAGTGCCCCCTCCTTTGAGCACGGATCCCCTATCCGCAACACGCCCCGACACAGCTTTGCGATCAACCCATGCCCCAATCGTTAATCAGATTGGTTAACAAGCTCCAGTTTTGCCTTCAAAATCTTTTTTCAAAATGAACAACCAAGTTTCAGTGGTAAAATAATCGCCCTGTGTGCCGATCTACTGCTGCTGAGGAGTAAATGACGTCTGCAGCACAGAATGATAACGCATGTCGCTCAAAGATTATGTAAAAGTCACATGAAATTCAACATAACCGTTCACACTGCGGTCGCATCGCAAAATATCAGATCTGTGTATGATTTAAGACTACATATGAAAGTGGCACAAATCTGACATGAAAAGATCAGATTCCATGCGGTTTGGGCTGTTCACACTGTCAATACCTGAGTCACATGTGGGCAAAAAAATCTGATTCGGGCCACATTTGCCTGCAGTGTGAACGTAGCCATAGTTACCATTTGCTCTTTACCTAATATATATTTTGAGTAATTGTACCAAATACAACACAGGCTCATTCTGATTACGTACCCCTATGTACAATTCTGGAAAGAGCAAAATATGTCCCTGGATGTACTTTGTTTGCAGTTTTGTGTTTTCGCAAATCCACCCGAGGTCGCTGTGTGGCCATTTTGAGATCTCAAACTTCTTTCGCGAGTGCCGTTCGCAGTTGCAGTTCTCACATAAACCCACCAGAGGCAGCTGTTGACTGACTGACTTGCTGACTAACCAACAAACCAGATCCATTCTTCAACGGACTCGAACCCTGTTGTCACTGTCTCAAATCCACCGACGTACATGTTGAGCTACCGGACAAACTGGTAACAGTGGAATAGCAGTCCATATAGAAGTTAGCAATCAGCTGGTAAGCGAGAACAGGAATGACGTCATAATGCCCCATAGTGTTAATTTTAAAGGTGAAGCTCTGCCTACATTTTTCGCAATTTTCAGAAATGTATATACAGTTGAACTCAGAATTATTAGCCCCCCTGAATTATTAGCCCCTCTGTTTATTTTTTCCCCAATTTCAGTTTAACGGAGAGCAGATTTCTCAACACATTTCTAAACATAATAGTTTCAATAATAATATTTTTTCCACAATAACTCCTCTGTTGAACTGCATCCCAAAAAGCTCAAATATTACAGAAGACCTATTGGAACCCACATGGATTCAAGATTTTCACAGAAATCAGTCAAGTTTGTCTTATTGATTTAGTGTATAGTGTGTCATTTGGGATGCAGCTAAGGAAATAAATGACCAAAATACCAAATAATAGCCTACCTGGCATGAGTGTAAACGCATTCACCATCGGGAGGTGCTATAACCACTCATGCCAGGTAGGCTATTATTTGGTAATTTGGTCATTTTTTTCATAAGCTGCATCCCAAATGACACACTATACACTAAATCAATAAGACACAAAATTATATTACAATGAGACCCATAAATAAGAAATATTCTTTTGTTTAAACTGACCATTACTTAAATGCCAACACCCTGGCCTTCTCGCTGGCAAAAAACAACAACAAAAAAAACAAACACATTTTTATTAACGGAGTGCAAAATCCAGCACACTGCAAACCAAATAAACACAACATAAATACATTTGAAACAGTCTGTTGATTAACCTGACAGTAACTTAAATTCCAAGTGCCAAACGCCTGGCCTTCTTGCTTGCAAAATCCTCATTCAAAGTGTATTGCACATTGTACGAGACACTATTGCAGTACAGTTATTTAAATAGTTACACACTGGTGTTTTGTGTGTTTAGAAATGTAAAATTTTCAGTGAATATTTGATTTCTGTTCCTGTTTTGTTCTACATTTACATTTGAACAATGCATCATCTGCTAGCTACAGTCATGGCCGTTGTCTTACTAAATACTAATAAGTAGTGGACAAAATCAATAATAAAATGCATACGTCAGTATAACTACATTGCAGACAGAGTTTGTATAGCTAGCTTGGTAGTAGGGGGCCCATCCTCATATTTTTTCATGGGGCCCAAAATTGCTAACAGCAGCCCCTGGTTGCCATTTAATAGGCATTTTGGTTGATTACCAAATACATTCACCAGTTAAAAAGATAGAATAGTATACTGTAAACAGAGAATACTTTGGACACAGAATATAATCTATGTAGTCTCATTACCGATGCATCAAATTAGATGTTCATTTAGTTGTAAAGTTTGTGTTAGTTGTCATTATTGTTGTTCCTGCTGGTTGTAAACTGAATTAGTGTGACAGTGACAGATGACAACAAGACAGAGTGGGCACTGAGCAACAGTTGCGAACCCATTGACTTGAGGAGAATGTCACCTTCCTGTCACAATGGGATGACAAAAATAAAATAAGAAGCGGCTAAGGTCACGAGAATCTGCCGCTCCAATCACAACAACCTCAGCGGAGGAGACATTCAGCATTTCCTGCAGCAGGAGAGCATGAAATGAACAGAACATCCCAGTCATCATCGCCTACTGCTAATCTCGCAAACACTATCAGAGAACTATATATCACTAGCAGCATATATCCGTTCACCTGGATATCAGTGAAACTTCCAGTTCATCCACAGGCCTTATAAATATTCATCAAACGATACGGTTAAATCAGCGAGAAAGAGCTGTGGTGAAGAGTGAGGCGGGAGACTGGATTGACATGCACATTAAATGTCAGAATGCCTAGATGCAATCGGTGAAGAAGACGAGTTATTGGGTGATGTCTCCGTGAAGAATATTCAAACTACTAAAGACTATGCAAGATGTATGGCTTATATATTTTTAAATAGGTAAAAGTGAACAATAGCGCCACGGTGGCTTAGTGAGTAGCACGTTCGCCTCACAGCAAGAAGGTCGCTGATTCGAGCCCCGGCTGGGTCAGTTGGCATTTCTGTGTGGAGTTTGTATGTTCTCCCCATGGCTGTGTGGGTTTCCTCCGGGTGCTCCGGTTTCCCCCACAAGTCCAAAGACGTGTTGTACAGGTGAATTGGGTAGGCTAGATTGTCTGTAGTGTATGAGTGTGAATGAGTTTGTCTGGATTTCTCCCAGAGATTGGTTGCGGCCGGAAGGGCATCCGCTGCGTAAAAAAAACATATGCTGGATAAGTTGGCAGTTCATTCCGCTGTTTTAGTAATAAAAAAGACTAAGCTGAAAAGAAAATGAATGAATGAAAAGTGAACAATCTAGCAAAGTTCTTTAGTGAATCAAAGCAGAGCAACCAGCAATGTCTGATTTCCAATACGAAGTCTCTGAGCTTGTTTTTAAGTGAATCAAAGCAGAGTAGCCAGTAAAATGTGATTTGGGATGATTTACGGTGAGATTGATATAGGGGAATCTAAACAGTAACCGTTGAAATGTGACTCACAATCAAATAAGCTTGTTTTCCTGAATTAAAGTATGAATCAGAAGCACAAAGACCAGCAAAATGTAATTTTCAAGCAAATGACTCTGAGCTAGTTTTTAGGGAACAGGCACGTGCAGAGGGGGGAGCTTTGTGTGCTTGAGCCCCTGCCCTTTTTTCCCCTGGAGAGAAAGTGCTCTTTCCTGGGGATAATTATTTTTTAATTACTAATAACAATATATGTATAAGTTGATGCATGTTCTGTTTAAAGTCAACTTTCTCTGTCAAACAATAATAATCAAACAATAATTATTTAGTCTACCCGCTCCAAGCGAGCCTCGAACCGGCGATTCGGATGAAAAACCACATGTGAGGCCAACATTATGAGGATGCTATTTACACTAGAACTCCCTTTTCTCAAGTAAGGTGTCAACAGTGGAGCAGCGTCTATCAGCGCTTATGCACTACACACGGACTGCATCTGGGCTATAGCTTTACAGTCTGGCCCATACACAGGGCCGGAGCAAGCTGAACTGCCGCTCTAGGCAAAGGACGATCACGCCGTGAAAACGAAGGAGACCGGTTGAGATGGGGGTGTCGCGGATGCCGCCCTCACTATTCTGCCGCCTAGGTCGCCTCTATAGACGCGCCATTCCTGCCCATGCACACATACTGCAGAGTGCGTAAAACAGGTGTTACTAGCTGACCTCAGTAACGACAGCACACTCTGATCGACAGAACCACCGACGTTAATTCATCCGTCATTCATCTGTATTGAATGGAGGTGAGTAACCATTATCAAAAGACTATTTAAGGCTCAAATTTAACGTCAGCTATTTATCTAAAAGTTCAAAAGCAAATAGGCTGTTTTGTCTTGCTAACATGCTCCTGATTAACAACCATGCAAGTTAGCTAAAGTTTAGCCCGGGCAATATCCTACAGGCTATTAGCTGAGGCTATTGTAATAGAGAAATGACAGCTGGATAGTGAAAATATGCCCCTCTCGTTTGTGCAGTCATTTATTCACAATATATAATGTTAATTGAAGCTATAAAAACATACATATAGGCTAGCTAGGCGAGTAAATGATGACAGAATGTTCAGTTTTAAATGAACTGTCCTTTTAAGGGTGAGTATATGGTGAATTTAGGGTGAAATATCCTTTAATATATTTTATTTATTAAAGTACCATTATTAGTATTATTTAATAAAAAGTGTCCTTTTTTCTACTTGAGCCCCTGCCCATTAAAAGGTCTCTGCACATCCCTGTTAGGGAATCAAATGCGCTATAACACATGAATAACAGTACATGAATAATCATGTACTAATATCTAAACTAAACCTTTTAATGCCTATAGAAATTCATCATACCCTTTGAAAATCTATTCTCACAATACACCCTGCTTTCAAATGACCTTCAGGATAAAGGCAGAGGTTAGGAGAAGGCTACGAAAACATGTCAAAGGCTGGCAAGGTTATTTGGAGTGGGATTTGAAAGGCTGTATAACAAATAAAAGCATTCATATGGGGTGTGAGGATTTTCTGTAAACACTGTACTTTGATATGAACTAATTATGCAAGGCATGCGTTAATCAAGAACTAACAGCATATGTTTTATGCAGCGGATGCCCTTACAGCTGCAACCCATCACTGGGAATCATACACTCTCAATTACACACTTAGACAAGGCACAGTTTAGCTTACCCAATTCACCTACTATATAGAACATGTGTTTGAACTTCAAGGGAAACCGGAGCACCCGGAGGAAACCCACACGGACACGAGGAGAACATGCAAACTCTACACAGAAATGCCAACTGACCCAGCCGAGGCTCGAATCGGCGACCTTCTTGCTGTGAGGTGACATCGCTACCCACTGCGCCATAGCGCCGCCCAAGTCTGAACTCATTCATTCATTTTCTTTTCGGCTTAGTCCCTTTATTAATCTGGAGTCGCCACAGCGGAATGAACCACCAACTTATCCAGCATATGTTTTACACAGGGGATATCCTTTTAGCCGCAACCCATCTCTGGAAAACATCCATACACACTCATTCACACTCATACACTATGAACAATTTAGCTTCCCCAATTCACCTATATCACGTCTTTGGACTTGTGGGGGAAATGCCAACTATTCCAGCCGCGGCTTGAAGCAGCAATCTTCTTGCTGTGAGGCGATTGTGCTACCCCTTGCACCACCGTGACGCCCGACTCTAAACTTATTTTAGTGAATTAAAGAAACTATAAGTGAAAAATCTGTGAATTAAAAAACTGTGCCCAGAAAAATGCGGTTTTCAAACAAATGACTCTGAGCTTGCTTTTAGGGAATAAATCACAGTAATTGAACAAGCAAAATATGATTCGTGTGACTCAAATGACTCTGAGCTAGTTATAACTGAGCTAGTTCTAAGCAAAGAAGTGAACAAGGTCTGATTCGTGGCTACTTTTTTGCTAAACAAAGCAGAAAAAGCTGCAAAAATCTGATCTACAAAGAAATGACAAACTTCTGTAGTTGTTCTTTAGTAAATCAAAGCAGGGTAGTTATCAAAGACTCATTCACAAACAAATCACTCATATACTTTGGGAAATAAAGTCAAACTAAGCAGAGTAACTACTGTAGGGAACTCTGATTCATGAAAGAACGACTCACGAGCTTGTTCTTTTCAGTGAATCAAAGCAGAGCAACCAGCAAAGTGTGATTCTAGAACACTTTGGGTCATATCTCTTTATTCATTCATTTTCTTTTTGGCTTAGTCCCTTTATTAATTTGGGGTCGCCACCAGATCGAGCCACCAATGAGCCCTTCCAGCTGCAACCCATTACTGGGAAACATCCATACACACTCATTCGCACACATACATTACGGACAATTTAGCTCACTCAATTCACCTATACCACATGTCTTTGGACTTGTGGGGGAAACCAGAGCACCTGGAGAACACCCACTCGAACACGGGGAGAATGTGCAAACTCCACACAAAACAGATCTCTTTATGTATTGTTTAAAAAACATAACAAAAATACGAACTCTAACAGAACCATTGCTAAATGAACATCTGAATCACTGAATTAACTACAACTTCTGCCCACTCTATGTAAATAAAATGTTCACTAATTCACAGCACAAATGTAGCAAATTGATATTTAAGCTGCCAGCAAAAAACCATTGTCATTATGAAGTAAATAAAAAGAACAACATTATGTCACATGCTGTTTAATTGGAGTTGCTTTAACTTAGGCCTAATCCCAATTCTACCCCTTAGCCCTTCCCAAAGCTTGAAGGCAAAGGGCTAAGGGGAAGGGCTAAATACCCCTGGAAACATACATTTTTCAGGACCACACTCGAAACCAAAAGGTAAGACAATTTTAACTCAGGCTCATTTTGAAAATGTAGTCCTGTGGACATTTCTGGAGACCACAAAATACATCGCGGGAGGTACGTATTTTTACAGTTTTTGTTTTCGCAAATCTACGAGAGGCCGCTGTGTGCGCTTTTTCATTTCTCAAATTTCTCTCGCAAGTGCCGTTCGCGCCCGCTGTTCTCGCGTAAACCCACCAGAGGCTGCTGTCAACTGACTGTCTTTATGTCTGACTGACTGACTGACTGACTGACTGAATGACTGACTGACTGACTGACTGACTGACTGACTGAATGACTGACTGACTGAATGACTGACTGACTGACTGACTGAATGAATGACTGGCCGACCAACCAATCGACTGACGCACCCTCCTCCTTCCCTAAACCCAACTAATTTATCGATTGACTCACCCACCCACTTATTTCCCTAAACCCAAAGCAGTCCAGAAAAGGAAAAGCCCTCGTCTGATTTTTACCACGTTTTCGGATTTTACCACATTCTCACCCTGTTATTCACTTTATTCACAATTTTTTGGATTCTGTTTTTGTCTTACCTAACTTCTTACACTAACCCCGTTGTCGTCATGGTCAACGGAACAAACTGTTTGC
This sequence comes from Danio albolineatus, assembly GCA_903798035.1. Classification (NCBI taxonomy): domain Eukaryota; kingdom Metazoa; phylum Chordata; class Actinopteri; order Cypriniformes; family Danionidae; genus Danio; species Danio albolineatus. The sequence continues at coordinate 1,049,062 of CAIGQQ010029888.1, read as the reverse complement.
GGCGGGAAAGCCCTCCTCACAGACGTAAGTGGTCAGCTGTAAGCGCGAAAAGGAACAGCATTCATACCGCCCCATAGCGTTGAAATCCAGCCATATGTACCTCCAGCTACATAATTCACAGTCTCTAGAAACGCCCACAGGGTACATTTTCAGAATGAGCTTGTGTTGGAAAAATTCCCAGAATACACCATCTACAACGGCAGTGTGGCTGCACACGGAGGTCAGGATATGCACAAATTAGTATTTTTTGTCACACAAGCACATGTTTAATACATTCATAATCCCGTTTGTGTTTTACCATCATGTTTAAAAAAAAAAAAACTATAAAATTAAAAAGGATAATTTTGCGAACTACAATCCATAATAATACCTCCTGTACAGCAGTCCTGCAACATTCTGTCACTCGATGACACTCGAAAACCCAGTCAGAAAAGTCTAGTGGCTGGGAATGAGCTTTTTACAATGTCTGGTCTAATGTTAATGTTGTTTTTGTGTGTTTACATAGATGAATAAGGTCAAGGTGTAAATACACAGTATAGTTACGATCTTATTGCCACATTAGATCGTTATGATAACATGATATCGTTGCCTTCAGTGAATTCCTGAAGATAAATAACAAAAAAAAACAAACAACTGGAATAACTACAGCAGTCGCCATCGTCGATCTCATATGAAACAAGAGATTGCGATGACATATGATAACCTGTGCAGGTGCTGTAGTGCTGTCCCATTTCTCAGGCGTACATTTTAATGCCCCACTCTGTTACAAGGGCGAAGGGGAAGGGGTAGGGGTAGAAAAATAGAATTGGGATTGAGCTTTAATTTTTCACGTAACCATAGTTATGTATAGTATTTCATTTTCAGCTACACATTTCAGACCAGACTCAGGGCATACTCACATGTACAGTTGCCTTGAACCGGGCTAAAGTATGTTTGTTCCCCCTCCCGTCTCCCCCGACGGCCCTTAATCACATTGCATTCAGGCCTGAGCACACTTACGTCATCGATGATGCGCTGTTCAGTTTAAGAAGTGCTCTCACTCAGCACAGTGGAGATTTCTTTATATCATTATGTGGTTTTAATTGTTTGATATGCAGTGACAGACATTTCGCTGAACAGATCAGCCACTTCTGATGCTCATAAACAATCATAAAGCCCTCGTGCTGCAGGAATTGGGAGGTTTGCTGAAGATGCAGATATCGTGCAGAGAGGGGTTTGCATCTTTAATAATCTACGACAGTGTGCGTTCATTAAACAGTAAGAACGATTGATAAATCCATATGAAACAGTCCTTAAAAAGTCACGTCTCATCTTCAGTTTTGGGCTCAGGCACGCTTTGCACTCAAGCTACTAGCGTACCATGCCAAAGCACAAGGGAACGCACAACTCTTTCAACCAGGCTAAGGCTGGCCAACTGTACCGTGCCTAAGCCCGATTCAGAGCACTCACACTTCTCAAACGATCCAGGAAACGGGCCTGGGCATAGTGTGAGTACGCCCTGAGAAATCAACCCTGACTCCATTAAATTTGCATCAGGTCCACCAATCAGATTTTAGCATAGTGTTTAGCTAGACCAGCATGAGACTGCCTGTGTATCACAAGAATGAAGTTAAGCATATGTGTCCGACCCAAAGGCTCAAATTCATAATGTATCTCCTCTATTTTGGATGTCATTGTCTGTTTCTATGAAGAAAAGTGCTCTTCTCCTAAAGAGAGTGGTGATAAATCTACTGGACAGTGAGTGGCTCTCCCCCAGCTGTTCTCTTGGACAACATAAGCACTGCTGCTTGTGTGAAGAACCAAAGCCATCCATCACCAGCTCGCTTTACAGCTCAAACGGTCACGCCTGAAAATAATGTTCACTCAGCTCCTGATTAATTACTACTCTCTGTGGCTCAATATGAATGTACTGCAAATACGACTCTGCTGTTTGAGACACACGTATATACACACATTTGTATATATCAGGGCTCCCTCTTAAAGTCAAATCCCATGACTTTTCCCTGACGTTCCTTGACTAAAAAGCTGAATTTCCATGTTCTTTGAGCACTGAGTAGATAAAAAGGAAAATATATTTTTAATTACTTGTTGACACATCACATCTGTTTAGGACATGGTGCTAAACTCTGAAGCAAAGTTGCACTGGAAGTAAGATTGAATTGCCTTATTTTATTTTTTATTAGATTATAACATCAAAGCAATATTAATAAAAAATATTAAATTAAACCTAACCCTAACCTTGTTACATAATAATCCTAACCTAATCCTTTTACACCAACACAGAGATTAATAACTACCAGTTGTAGAGGCAAAAAATAATTCAGAATAATCCCGATTCAGAGCACTCACACTTCTCAAACGATCCGGGAAACGAGCCTGGGCACGGTTCGTATAGCATAGTGTATGTCCGAAGAAACTTGACACAGAAGAACTTAAACACCTACTGCCAGCTAGTGTTTAAGAAGGGTCATTGCAGAGCAGCAATACAGCACGCAGAAGTATAAACGCACGACACAGCGCAAGGCAGGCACTGTGGGTCAAGGCGATCACTCAACGCAGAAGTATAAACCAGGCTTTAATGACAGTTGTTATAAACACGCATACAATCTCATTTACATTCATGATGTGTTACGTCATGACTATAAATGTTTAATGAGAGTCTTATGAACACCCCTTCAAGTAAAGGGTAAAGTCTGGATAGGATACGAGTTATGGTACAATAATACAATTTATTGCGTAATTTAATAGATAATATAAATAATACTTAATAAAACTACTGTTTTTACGTTACTTTGATGGTTGGATTTAGGGTTGGGGTGGGAGTAGACGTTCATAAAATACAATTAATGTTAATTAATTAATTAATGTTAATCAATTAATTAATGGGAAATTTAATAAATAATATCAATAATTTTCGGTAACTTCCGCCCGCAACTATATCTGATCAAGCAACAATCCGAGTAAAGTGTTCCTAGTTATGGTAGTGGTTAATGTCTGTGGTGTGGATGTTAATATGGCGGTCCATTTGAATATTGACTATCTACTTAATATCTGTTGATACTGACATTCAACAGACATTTAACTGACTATAAGAAACTTTGCAAGTACATGTCAACTTACATTAACCCCAATCCTAACTCTAACCTAACAGTCTACTTATAATCTAACGAGAATTAGCTGCAATGTAACTTAAATTCAACAAACGGACCATCAAAATAAAGTGTGACCATGTTCAGTGGTGTGTGGACCCTCATATAATTATATTTTCATTACAGACCACTGTTTGTCTACATCAGGGCTGTTCAAGTGGCAGCCCGCGGGTCGAACCTGGCCCCCGAGGCAATTTGATCTGGCCCTTCAGCTAGTGTGACCAAGACATCAGAAATAAATTCAGTCGAAAAACGTGCAGAGCGTAAATCACCTGACATTAAGCAAGTGGAGCGGGCAGCCGAAAACATTTGGATATGTTTGTAGAAAAGGTCTTTTGTACGATACACTGATATTGTTGTTAGAGATGCAACGAATCGCCGATTTTACTACGCTTTAAATAGTCACAGTTAATTAATCATAAAGGCTTCTCAATTGCGCGTTTCTGTTGCACGGAATGAAACTGCTGCAAAAAACTAAAGTTATGCCACTTGTGCGCTAGTATAAAGTTCTGAACTTGTACGCAAAAGAGATGTTAGACGAATTATTATCAAAATGATTATGTATTTACACTCTCAGAAATAAAAGTACAGGAGCTGTCACTAGGGATGTACCTTTTCAAAAGGTACATATTTGTACACAAAGAGTCCACAGCGGTACCTCAAATGTGCATATTAGTGCCCAAATGTACCTAAAAATTACCTTTTGACGTACCATTATAGACTCTTAAGATACAAATATGTATCTTTTGAAAAGGTATTGCACTGACAGCTCCTGTACCTTTATTTCTGAGAGTGTATAAACGAAGATGATAACAACAGGTAATCTAAATACTTAGGCCTACCTAATATAAAGCTTAAATTTACATTAGACGTGATGACCGTGAAACCATGATTATTCTTCAGACTATAATCCTACAACCAACATCTATAATTGTTGCATCCATAATTGTTACGCAGTTCAAAATATGAATGTGTTTGAATGTAGACGAAGCCTACTTAAAGAATGCTCTGCTTTTGTTGTGACATTTGAACATATGAATGTTTTTGGAAAAAAAGCCACATTGTTCAATTTATTGATATTAAGTAGTTTGAAAATACATATTAACATTTTAAAGTAGAAAAAGCCAGCGTGTGGGTGTCTTAAGGAGCAAAAATGCAAAATATACAGTTGTGTCCTCACTCATACGACAAGTCATACCTCTCCGGCCCTTCGTTTGGGATGCTTTTCATGAACTGGCCCCCATGACAAACTAATTGAATAGCCCTGGTCTACATAATAAAAGTCAATGAGGTACAAAATAAACCAACATTGGAACCCACTGACTTGCAGTGTACAAGTATGGACAAAAGCACGTTTAGGCCCCACTAAAGAAAGAAAGCGACACGTGTTTAAGTGTAGAGATGTTTTCTTGACTGATTCCCTGTAACATGTCAAAGTCTACCGTGACACTTAATGCTCTAAATAGGTTCAGTTTTCATCTTGTGCATAAGCACACGCTTTGTCTTCTCATCCTTAAATGCAAATTATTATAATCTTTCCCAGAGGCAAACGGTGAAAGTAATGCAGTATGACTAACTGGCAATGAGTATTAACCTTTAGCCCTTCAGGCTTCTGAAAATGTGACGGGTTTCTTTATTGCAGGATGTTTCATTTAAATAAATAAATCAAAATTATTTACAAAAGGATATATTGTCATTATGTTTAAGGTGCAGTCAGGGATATTTAATTTCTGTTGCAAAACTCTCAAGAGAAACATTAAAATGAGAAGCTCCCGTGATTTCAGCATTAATTGACCTGGATAGTGTTCAATTAAACTGCTTTTATCAGACTATTACATGACAAAAGCCTTCATCTCATGAGCATGATTTTAAAGTACAGCTATATTCAATTCTTTTGTGCAGCATTTCTGAAAGGCATCATGATTTCCATTTTTCTCATACGCATGAAGAGTACGCTATATCTCAGAGACAGATCTTGTAGATTTCTTTATCTGTTAGATTTACTCTATGTTGGTGTAAGTCAAAACTTATTTGTCTTTAAACATATTACAGTGTGACATTTTGACAATGCGTGCTTTGTATCAAGTCATTTTTATTGCCATTCGGAATTATTTTCAAGTGCCATCATTGTGGTCTACTGGGAGGCTTACATTATTTACAGTGTAGATTTTAAGGCAAAAGGAGAGCATTTATATTCATCCCTGCCATAAGTTGTCTTGGCCAGTGCTTGGATTATGGGAGAAGAGCCATTTTTCAGGCTCGTTTTAAAGCCTTAGGCTAAAAGAAGGTTATTGTTTCACATAATTTTGCCGTTTTAAAAAATATCCCTAAATAAATGTTTCATTCAAGTGTACTTTTAGTGTTCATTTTGTAATCCTTAGTGTGGAAAAAAGCACACACATCATTAAATACTTAAAGGTTTAAGCCTGTTTACCTTTAATTGCTTAATACTTTAGTAACTGTAATCAAATTACACAAATTTAAAATATAATGTTAACACTTTATTTTGATACTCCATTTGATACTCCGTTTGAGTATTAGGCCCCATTCACTCTAATGCGTTTACTTTGAAGACATACTGACTACGTTTACATGGACATCAGTAATAGTTATTTACCTTAATCTGAATAAGACAATAATGTAATTAAGGTTTCTTGTTGTCACGATCACCAGCGATCTCTGGATGATAGATCGCTGGTACACACACAATCACATAAGAACTACAAATCTCCCATGTTTATGGACTACATCTCCACTCATGCAACACACCCATACACTCTTGCTCCAAGTCACCACTGATTGCACACGCCACGTGACTCTCATCACAGCAAACACACATAAGCAGCACACACACTCACTTCATTGCGAAGTTGTTTGCCTGGTCAACATTACTGAGCGGTTTCCTGAGTCCTTTTTGATCTCCTGTTACTGACCTGAACTGTTATTGACCTTGCCTGCTCGCCGCCTGCCTAGACCCGTTGCTATTCGCATCATATTGTCTCTATCTGCCTGCCTCTGATCCATGCCTGTCCAACTTAACTACGAGTGTTTGCTGCCTGCCTTTCGACTACGTTTGCCTGTCCCACATGTGAGTCTGATCACCAGTGTTTGGTGTTTGATTGTTATTAAACTGTGTTTCAAAAATACACCGCAGATGGATCCCTCTCTGTCCGACTCCTCGTTACACTTGTGAAGTACTTTTTGAATGTTGCGTCATCCGGCTATCCACGTTTCCTGCAGTTTCATGTAATTTTAGGTGTTTCACCTTTAAGTTTTTGACTTTAACTGAAGTTATGCTCCCATGACAAACTGGGGTATTGGATGCGTATATGGAGTAAGGACTGATGGAAGAGTGTTGTTTTAATGGAATTTTATACCGCACGCCAAATGGAAAGAGAAAAAAAAACTTTTGTATTTCATGATGTGTGTGTCTGCAGTCCTTTACTGGGAGCCGTGTGTGTGGATCTTGTCGCAAAATGTCCAGGGGTATCCCTAGGCGTTCCCAGGTAGCCGAGAGATATAGTTCCTTCAGCGTATCCTGGGTCTTCCCCGAGACCTCCGCCTAGTGGGACATGCCTGGAACACTTCCATAAGTAGGCATCCGAAACAGATACCTGAGCCACCTCAGATGACTTCTCTCAATGTGGAGGAGCAGCGGCTCTACTCCAAGCTCCTCCGGGGTGACATAGCTCTTCACCCTATCTATATACAGGTAGGTGCACCCTGCAACCCTGCGAAGGAAACATATTTCGGCCGCTTCTATGCGAGATCTCGTCCTTTCGATCATGACCATAGGTGAGAGTAGGAACGTAGATTGACTGGTAAATCAAGAGCTTTGCCTTTCAGCTCAGCTCCTTCTTTACCACAATAGAGCGATACATTGACCGCATTACTGCTGCACCAATCCGCCTGTCATTCTCAAGCTCCATCCTTCCCTCACTCGTGAACAAAAACCCAAGATACGTGAACTCCTCCACCTGGGGTAAGGACTTTCCTCCAACCTGGACATGGCAAACCACCTTTTTCCGGTAGAGCACCATGACTTTGGACTTGGAGGTGCTGATTGTCTACCAAGCCGCATCACACCCCAGTGCATGTTGAAAGTCTACGTTCGATGCAGCCAACAGAACATCGTCTGCAAATAACAGAGATAAAATTTGACTTGCAAATTCTCATAGTGAATTATTGGTATTTTCTAGCCATTGAGTTTACATTGGATTTACGCTCGTTGTCGTGGTGCATTGTGAGATTGATTTCATGCACTTCAGAAGATTGACTATGGTTTGGACGCCACTACAAATGGCCGATTTCAGATGCAACCTACATTTCAGCCTCCTAAAAAAATAACACTTTTCACTTTTTTTTAACATTGTATGCAGGTGCACACTCACTCTGCCACACACACCTGCAGTCATTGCCAAGGTGCGAATGTTTATCACCAAATTACACATGGCTCTGTAATCTTGGAGTTGAATCAACAATCAATCAAGGCCAGAAACGAGAGGACAGGACTAATCGATTCTCAGTTAGCAGCCATGTGGTAATTGTGGAGGTATCAGCCTCCCGAGGTGAACTGCTCTGAAGACCACAAATGACTCCAGGCCTTCAGGGGGGATGTGAATAGCGCCTAGAACGGAAAAATACACAAATGACACACAGTGCTTAGCGTTGCTTGATTTAAATATGTGAATTTTCAGCTGATTTTCTAGTTAGTTGATGGCATTCCACATATATTCGACCTTAAATCCTCGCAGGGAGAGTTAATATATTCTATAACATTCTCATGTTTATGTTAATCCGAGTCTTAACTGGAGCCACTGGTTATTTCTGTGACAGTTATTTATGTTGTGCTCCCTAAAAGAATTGTAGACCTTGCTGCTGCCGCTGCAAAATTTATATTTAATATGACTTATGAGATAATACAGCTGATGTCATTGAGAAACGCAGCCTTTGAGGAAGAAATTATTTTTCCAATAACTTCTCAATTTATTATTTCTCTGCTGAAAGAACACTTCCCCGCTCTATTAGTCATATAAGATGCAACGTCGCCAGACAATACAGAAGCCTTTCCATATTCAATTTGTCATATCAATGGCTTTCCAGTTAGTATTTTAATGGCTCTGCAAACATTTCATTATTCGTTTTTTTTAACTAGTTTTCAACATTTTCTGTCAGCCTGCATCTGGCCTGAGCGAGTTTCAAGATAACTACTAATTTATTCAAATTATGTGTACAGAACTACAGTAGCTTCTAGTTAACAACTATTCAAAATGATCCAGTTTGAGCAAGTCTCCAGTTTACCACTCGCTGATTCAAATTATCTGTGCAGAATGAGTCTCCTGTCAGCAACAAACTGATTCAAATGATCAGTACAGAACGAGTCTCCAGTTAATTACTCACTGCTTCAAATGATCAGGTCTGAGCAAGCCTCCAGTTAACGACTCACTGATTCAAATTATTGTTACAGACAGATTGTCCAGTTAACAAAATTGATGAGGTCTGAGCAAGTCTCCAGTTAACAACTAACTGATTCAAATGATCTGTTCTGAATGAGTCTCCAGTTAACTTCAAACTCATTTAAATGATCAGGTCTGAGCAAGTCTCCAGTTAACGACTCACTGATTCAAATTCAAATTATCTGTATTGATTAAGTCTCCAGTTAAGAACAAACTCATTCAAATGATCTGGTCTGAGCAAGTCTCCTGTTAATGACTCACTGATTCAAATTATCTGTATTGAACGAGTCTCCAGTTAAGAACAAGCTCATTCAAAGGATCAGGTATGAGCAA